>VDFB02270651.1:347271244-347398994 GCA_007258455.2 Sequoia sempervirens | reverse complement strand
TCTGTATAAGGCATGACAAAGCCTGGTTTCAGAAAGACATGTATCATATAATACATTGAGTCAGATGTTGTTGATGTGATAACCTGTGTAAGGCTATGTTTGACCTTGTCGATTATGCAGGAAGGACTCATCCTGTATAAGACATAGATTGCATTACTGATATCAGTATTCAGGAAGGACCCATCCTGAATAAGATACAGGTTGATTGTTATGATAATGTCTGTTTCTAGGAAGGACATATCCTATAGCAGACATTAGTTGATCTGTTTTGGTTGTTTTGTTTGGCAAGTTTTTTGATTTGACTCAGAGACATTGTGGACTTGTTCACCAGATTGATGCATGACTTTTTATGATGTGCAGACAATTGACTGTGTGTGACGACAAACCCTAAAGGACTGACCTAGTGCGGCCTCAGGGGCTCATCGATTGATGGCCTTGCCTACGTTGTACACGCAGAGACCTCGTAGTTCGACTTGACTTTGACTGACAAGACTGACTACAAATAAAAGACGTGTGTGCTAGTGAATGTGACGAACCTAATGGACTGACCTAGTGCGGCCTTGGGGGCTCATCGATTGATGGCCTTGCCTACGTTAAACACGCATAGACCTCGTAGTTCGACACGACCAATGACCTTGTCATATAGACATATGGATCGAATCATGAATTTATACAGACAAAACTAAACGGACTGACCTAATGCCTCGGGGGCACATCGGCAGATGGCCTTGCCTACGTCTAGTCACAGAGGCAACGTAGTTCGATAAACGACAAAGACTGACAAGTGCGACTGACTCTGACTCTGTTTTTGGATTTTTGAAATGTTTTGATTTTTTTTTTGTCTTTTTGAAGTTTTCTGATGTTTTTGTGTTTTCTCAGGTCTTTTCACGATGTTTTTGGATTTTCCATGGTATTACATCTTCAACATAGCCAATGTAAGAACTAATATGACACATGTCAAGTGTCTACCCCCAGTCGAGTATAAGACCAATTGATTATGAATAGGGTAAAATGGGGAATATGAAATGCACTCGATGTCAATCATTCCAAGTAATGGAAAAGACTACCACTTATTATGAATGGTATATACGAGCGATGGATATAAAAGATAAAGGATATGTATAGGGATAGGTAGTATGTACAAGGATAAGGACTATGTACAGGGTAGTGGACTATGTATAGGGGTAGATACTATGTACAGGATCGTGGACTATATACAATGATAGGGACTATGTACAAGGTAGATTAGAATAATAGTAGACAAAGGAGTATAGTTGAGTACACATGGCGCCTGTTTGCCAGGTTTTCACCAGGGTACCTATCCAAAGTGCCATTGAAGTGGTTTTCACCATTGGACGAATGATTTGTCTTTACTATTTTCTATATTATCTATTTTTTTTTTTGGTGTTACCAAGACGCCTGTTTGCCAGGTTTTCACCTTGATAACGATTTTTTTGTGATTTTCTAATTTTTTTTTTCTCATTTTTGCAACTGGAGGGTTGAACAGATTCCCCAAAATATGCTTTGTTGTACAAGTCAATGGTAAAACCAGCCTTATGATCCCTGTTAGGTATGCCTTCTTGTAATCCTAGGAACTCAGCAATTGCTTTTTCGTTCTCAAAAGTGTCTAAGACGGGTGCGTCTTGTTGATCCCAATCAATGAGTTGCAGATAGACTAAAGGCATGTCATCGTCGGAGTTATCAAAGTCTAATGGGGTCAAGGTAAAGATTGAATTATTCATGTGATTACAAAAATCTTGTACCAGGTCTATTTTTCTCTTAGGTTTTAGTCTAGGTGGATGGATAGGTGGACCTAAGGCCAAGGTTTGACTATCGAAAATAGGTGGTTCAGGTTGCCAAGAGGTAGGATCAAGTGATTCCCAATAGTAGTGTTTAGACCATTCCTCTTTTGTCATTTTCTTTGGTGGACAGGAATTTAAGGGATTGGGTGAGGAACTTAACATCAAGTCAAGTTCTCCAAATAACTTGTCAAGGTCCATGGAAGAAGTAGAGGATAGGGAATCCCACTCATAATCATTAGAGTCAGGGGAGTTACAATGATATTGGTCCACTGGTTCGTGGGATGTCTTAGTATCTTCTAAAGCACGTACTTCCTCAAGTAAGGGTAATGGGGTACTAGGAATGCCAATCTGAATCAGTTGAAACCCTAGCCCTACTCCTTTTGGCCACTGAGAAATAAATATTGGTTCAATTCTGCCATCTTGGTTTAAGCCTAAACCACTATGTCCATCATATCCTTTGCTTTGCATAATTTTGAAACCCTTTCCATATAGATTTGTAGGAATATGAGCCAGTAAGAGTGGTTTCTCATCATCTTCCCTATACAGCCAGGAAGTGACATCTTCTGCATCGACAGCCTCTTTGCTTAATTCACCCCATTTGGTGAAAGTTGTTTTGGAGGGAACGTGTATAGTGATCATAGACTGTCCTCAACCTGTTGTAGGTAAACCATATGACTTAGGGGGAACCAAATGGCTAACACAATAAGAAGTCTTCATGTAATACTCTCCACAACCCTTGTCTTGGATCTCAACCCTAGGAGTGACAGGAATTGAGGGTAGAACAGATGTTCGAGTGAGTGTGGATGGATCAACATAAGAAGATGGATTGGACGATGAGGCCTCGTGGTTTACTGGCACTTGGCGTTGAGGGATCTCCTTTAGATTGGTGCAATACTGGAAAGGATCGGGATCACCATCTATAGTTATTTCGGTGCCATTGTAAGGGAATTTAAGACACTGATGATACGTGGAAGGGACTGCCTTCATGGCATGAATCCATGGTCTACCTAGCAGAAGGTTATAAGGGAGGGTGAGATCCAAGACCTGGAACTTTGTCTCCATCACCGCAGGACCAATTCTAATAGGAAGTGTTACCACCCCCTTTGATTTTCATTCTTCATAATCATAAGCCTTAATGACAATACTCTTGGTGGTGTCTACGCATGCTTCTAAAATACCTAATGCCTTAATTAGTTTTAAAGTGCATAGATTTAACCCTGCTCCTTCATCTACCAAAACTCGTCTAACTTTGGTGTCATCAACAAGGACTTCTAGATGTAAAGGTTCATTGTGGTTCGTCTTTTCTATTGCATAGTCTTGTTCAGAAAACGTGGCATGGTGATTATTGGTCAAGTAGCCCACCATTTCCTGGAAACGATTGACATCAAGGTCATTAGGGACCGTGGTGTTCTATAAATCCTTATCGAGGATAGATCGATGCTCAGGGGAAATACACAACAATTCCAAGATTGAAATTTGGGTTGGGGTCTTCCCCAACTGGTCAAGTAGGTTATATTGTAACTTGGAAGATTGTGGTGTTTGCTGCGATTAAGGGCCCTGGATAGTGAACTTAGTACGATGAGTATTGACCGCACACTCAGGAATAGCATTGATAGTAATGGTATTGATGTTTTCATTAGCGGCGTGAAGGCAATGAATGATTTTGCCACTATCAATAATGTTTGATACTCGCATAGTTGGCTGACATATTGGTCTTAGTACTCGAACTGGGAACAGTTCCTTTCCCATGGTCATGTAGTGGGTCTGAAAAGACTTGATGATTAGTGTTCGATGTCTTTTGTTTTTGTCCACTAACTTCAATAATTCTCCTTTCAACAAGATCCTGTATGATATTCTTCAGTTGTCTACAATTTTGTAGGTTATGTCCCTTAGTCCTATGATAATCACAAAAGGCATTGTCATCCCACCAAGCTGGTTTAAACTGTCCTGGATCGTATTGTCTTGGTTCTTGTAGTTGTATGAGGTTATGTTGTAACAGTTGTTTGAAGACCGACTCAATGGGTTCCCCTAAGGGAGTGAATTCATGCTTTTGGAATCTCCTTTGTTGTGGACGTTGAGTATTTTGGGCCATGTTAGGAGGTTGATTGACAACATTAAGCGTGTTAGCAAAGTTATGAGGTCCTTGTAATGTGAGGAGGGGTCCTGCTTGTAGTGTTTTAGCATCAACCACCCCATCATTTGTGACATTTTTGTTGCGAGACCAAAATCTGTTTCTATCTGTGGGGGTGTTTTGTACGATTAGGTTTCGATTGGACGTTGTTGTCTTGAGTTGGCCCTTTTCAATGAGATCCTTCTCTATTATCACCCCTTTTTCCACTAGTTCCGAAAAAGATGTACAACAATGTACCCTTAAGTTACTCCTGAGTTTTGGATGAAGGTTTTCTTGAAACATTGTAACCTTTTGTTTTTCGGGTATTTCAATAGGACACCTACTAGCAATAATTCTCCATCTCTAGAAGAAAGCAATGAATGTTTCCCCTTCGTCTTGCGTTGTGTGGCACAAGGTTGCTATATTTATCTCGTGGTCAATGTTGAAGGAGAATTGCTCCAAAAATTTCTCAACTAGTTCACCCCAAGATCTAATGCCAGAATCTAGACCCGAAAACCATTCTAGTGCAATTCCTACAAGACTTCTTGGAAATAGCCTCATAAGATACGTGGTGTCATAAGCGACATCTATGCATATGGTAGAAAATTCCCTGATATGTTCGATTGGATTTCATTTTCCATTGTACTTAGGAAGATTCGGTATGACATATCCGTGAGGGAAAGGTGTCATGTACAATGATCTATCAAAGAGGAATGGGCATATGTCCTTTGTTGAAAATGATTTCTTAGTTGACACCGACATGTTATCCATTTGCATTTGTAATGCGTGCATTTGTGTTTGTAGGACGTCAACTTGGGTCAAAGATGTGCTAGGAGGATTATGCGGATCCGTGTATGTGTTCTAAAATCCAAAGTCTCATGATGGGTTTCGATTGAACGTTGGCATTAGAGGTGGATTTGGATTCAAAATGTTGGTAAATGTGTTCTGGTCTGGTATCTGCATAAATTGATGTTGACTTGGGTTCTGTGTAAACAGATTCCGAGTACCACTCTGTGAAAAAGGATTCTGGTTCAAAATCGGTGTGAATTGGTTTTGACTTGGAATCTGTGTGGACAGATTCTAACTACCAATCTGTGAAAAGGGATTCTAATTCAAAATCGATGTGAATTGGTTTTGACTTGGAATCTGTGTGGATGGATTCTGACTACCAATCTGTGAAAAGAGATTCTGATTCAGAATCGATGTAAATTGGTTTTGACTTGGAATCTATGTGGATGGATTCTGACTACCAATCTGTGAAAAAGGACTCTGATTCGGAATCAATGTAAATTGGTTTTGACTTGGAATCTGTGTGGATGGATTCTGACTACCAATCTGTGAAAAAGGACTCTGATTCAGGATCGATGTAAGTGGATTATGACTGCTAGTCTGGGGGAGTGGATGTTGATTGCCATATTGGAAGGAGGGAATGCCTCCTGTTTGTGTAATCCTTGGTATAGTACTAGTGATTTGAGCACTAGGTATGGCCATCGAATGTGGTAAGGTACCCGTGATACTAGTAGTAGGTACGGTTGCTAATTGTGCACTTGTGACACCGACATAAGATGTAAGGGCTGACGTTTTAGGTCTTTTACTCCCAACAAGAGGACCGAAGGGAGTGGATGATGATGCCCCTACAGTGAAATTAAATCTCGATGTCATGCCAGACATACCAAATGGGGAAGTATGGACTGTCGTACTCTGTGTAGATGTGCTAGATGGCATAGTTGTGCTTACCTGAGGTATAGTAGTACTAGCAGTCGTTGTGTTTGTCCCTTGTGTAGGTTGAGTTTGTAAGGTGCTAATGTCAAATCCTGGAGGTAAGGTAGTGCCTTCAGCTAGCAATTTGGCTAAATATCATTGTCGATCATTTTCTAGGTACTCATCTACGAAAGAGGAAAATTTAGGGTCCTGTGTAGCAGCCTCTATGTCCTCAACTACAATATGTCCTTGAGTGTTTCTAGTGGTGAATTTGTCTAATAGAGTCTTATGAGGTCTTGAAGAAAATGGATTGATGAATTCGTTTGGGTTTGACATGTTTTCTCTCTCTCTCTTCTCTTAGACCTAGTTTCAACCATGTAAGACAAGCTCAATATGCGGGAAATGCAAGACTATATCTACGAACAGTATGACCCTAGTCTATGTTTTTGGGATTTTCGTATACAAAATAAGGGATGTCCTAGGATGACACTAGTTTAGACTCTAAAGATGCCAAGTCTAAGCAAGACCCTAAAGTGATCAATTCTATAAACCCAAGACGAAGGGACCAACTGCCTAAAGTCAAACCAAGGTGTCAATTTAGTTAATTCAAGGAACCAATGTAGGATGAGGATCAAAGACAAGTTGAGTTTCCTAACTAGACTGATGAGCTAGGAGGACTCCCTGTAGGACAAAGTATAAGAGACAAAGTATAAGATGATAAGACTAGGTTCAATGACAAATTTTGTTGACACTATGATTTTTCTAGAGTATAGATGGTGGACTACTCCTAAAGTTTGTAAAAGTGACCTTTCTAGAAGTCTAATGCAAGGTAATATGTATCCTAAGGTGCAACTAAACTCCGAACTAAGACAACTATGGTAATGACCAAATGAACCTAAAGAATGCAAAATTGAGCAAATCGTTTCAGGTTTCTATTCAAGGATTGTTTGTGTAAAGACAACTGAAACTGATATAATCGTGGTGACTGGACAATGACTGTGAATTTTGGTTTTCTGATAATCAGACAGATGCATTGCAGGATCTAACATATGCGGTCAAGTTTATCAGTTGTGATTTTTCAGTAATCAATTGCATTTCTCTGGTAAAGTTCAGTTTGACCTTGAGAGATGCGGTTAGCCTTTTAACAGATGCGAATCATACTGATAGTTGCGACTCAGAATATAACGCATGCGGTTTTTCCAAAGCAATTGCGAGCTAAACTAGCAGATGCAACTCTAAACTAGACAGATGCGACTCAAGACTAAACAGATGCGACCTGAAATAACAGTTGTGACTCAGATTTTAACAGATGCGACTCAAGATTTAACAGATGCGACTCGAAATGACAGTTGCAAGTTTCTGGTGAACAGTTGCGACTCTCTGTGAATTTTTAGTGACTTGAATTTTAAACTGACTCTATTTTTCGTGATCAAATTCTGACAATTAAAGACAATCGTAAGACAAAGTGTTTTCAGTTTCGATTTTGGACTCAAAGAATGTTTAAACTGACAATAGACAAGCACATCCTAATAGGCCAAAGGCCTAGGGTTTGTATACCTGGTATAGCCCACCTATTATACCCCGGATTGGTGATGAACACCTTTCCTTCTCGAGAGCGGATAGCTTAGAAATTTGGTGGCATTGGCTCCCCTCCACGGCTCATTAACGTCTTTCGAGCACACCAATTTTGAATTCTTTGGGCAATGACCTCCCAAGAACTGCTATCTCTACTCAAGGGGATTGATAGTAAGTATCTTCGGGCATGATACTATACGCTGCACTATACCAAGCAACGGCCACAAATAGGTTGGTCTCTAAAACAAGAGGTATTTAGTACGAGCATTCCATTCGTGGGGTGTGATCCATACGGCGCGAGTCCCCTTTTGGATCCATCTCGTCGGAACCACACTCGTGATTCTTGGGGTTTCCCCAAGAACCCACTTTTATATACTGGCTAGAAGTCCCTCGGGTTCAGGGTGCTACCGGTCTGAGTCGTCCTGAGGTGAGTACTTTTTCCCACCAGAACAGGCCCAAGTTCTAGAGTTGGTAACCGTTTCTCTTACACCCAGGATCGCACGGATGCGCAAGGGGAGAGGATACTTCGATGTACCAAGTCGTAAGGGTAACCAAACTTGTGCTTTCACACCAAACACAGTAGACACTCATTAATTTTAACCAAAGGAAAGATTTGCTACGCTACCAAACAATCTGTTTCAAAATTAACTAGGGTCTTCAACAAGCGTCCTGCAAAAAACCTCGTTAGTAGTTTTCAATATTTCCTTCGTCAATCATCCTGCAAAAGCTTGTTAACTCCAAAAGGCCACACGCTGAAGATAAGATATTAGTAACACACAAATCAATTGAAAATTTTAGATTTCTGAAAACAGAAATAAAGTTTTACCAATCAATTGCGTCATTGTATTACCAGTCAGATGCGCCGTTTCTTCTTCAATTGTGGCTCGGGAATTCAATTGCGGTTTGGGAAAATATAGATGCGTCGTTTCTTTTGTCAGATGCAGTTCGTGAAATCAATTGTGGTTCAAGAAACTTCAAATGCGTCGTTCCGTACGAAAAACCTGTAAAAACCAAAAAATAAAAGATCTACGGATCCGCGAAGATGGTATCTTCACGTCGGGTTCACCAAATGTAACGCCAAGAAAGTGCACAAGACAACAAAGAAGATTAGAAGCAAACATGCAATACTAAAATCTAAGATGCAAATCTAAATGTTAAGCAACAAAGAACAAAGGAAAGTAAAACGTAAACAAATTGAAACAATCTCACCAATTTCAAACGTATTTCCATGATTCATCTCGATTGCCCTTCTCCATTTTGCTTGTGTAGTATAATTGCCCTCAGATTTCTCGTAAGTTTGTGCAAGTATAGCCTAAGATAATGATTAGAAAAATATTGAAGATTCAAGACAAAGTGCTCTCAAAAGTCCTAAGAATTTGCGAGAGAGATTGGAATGAAGAATGACAGATCAATTTATAGAAAATTGATTATTCGAACGACAGGCCAAGATCAAAAGATCAACAAACGGTTGAGATTGACTGATTAATCATGCATTATGATAACTGTCAGTAGTGACATGAGTGATACAAATTATAAATAGAATTAAAGATTAAATGAATGATTTAATCTTCAATTTGGTATTCGAAAATAGAAGAAATATCTTTGCATGACAAAGATAAAGATTGATTAAATCAACTCTTGTTTGAATGCACGCACAACATTTAATTAATTAGATAAGAATATTTAATTAATCCACATGTACACACAAATGAGTTAGAACTGGACGATTGAATGATTTGACGAAGAGATTACTCGAAGACGCCACTCAGACATCAAATCAATAGTTAACTGAACGATTAAAATAATCTTGAGTCGAGTAAAAGTGAATACTTAGATAACTCACATAATTATCTAAAATATAGAGGAATGCGTTAAAATAGAATTAATGAATTAAATAATTCATTTAATTCAAGACTCTATATTTGAAGAATAATTAAATAAATAAGATTTATTTAATTAAGTGATGAAGGGATTTTAAATGAATAATTAAATAAATAAAGAATTTATTTAATTATAGTTGAAGTATGATAAAGAGTAAATTAAATAAGAATTTATTTAATTTGACAAGAAGGATAAGGTTAATTAGTAAGATAATTAAATAAAAGCGTTTATTTAATTAATCAGATAGAATAAAGAAAAGTGTGAATTAATTAAATAATTAAGATTATTTAATTAATAGAAGAATTAATAGAAGATGAATTAATTAAATAATTAAGATTATTTAATCATGACCATGAGGAATACGAATTATGAAGAATATGGAACTCGCAGGCTTAAACCAAATTTCGGTGTCTACAGTGGGTTGACCAGCAAGTCCAGGAGTTAAGGCAAAGAAGAGTGACCCTCACGTATGACTTACTGGGCGAGGTGGAATCATATTCCTCAAATGCGGGGGCATCTCACAGTACTTAATTGATTGAAATCACCAACTCCAAGAAAAGGAAGGAGGCAATTGATTACTCTACTAGGTTAAAGGGGAAGACACCTATAAATGAGGAACCTGTTCAGAAGAGACAAAGGGTGGAGCCATCTCATTCTGCTACATCCAGGAATATTGATGAGATAGTAGCCACTATAGATGAGTCTTTGGCTGACATGAGGATTCCTTCTCCAATTCATGAGGGGAATATTGAGTCAATCGATCCAGATGATGATGAGCCTCCATCTCCTACAGGCACAGAGAATCTCGAATCAGAGAATGAAATGGATATCCCGGATGAGGAATTTCAAGAGGGAATAATTTCCGCTCTTAGAGGAGTCCTGGATATTCCATGTGGATAAAATACTCAAGAAGAGGACGACATTGAACAACCTACAATTTGTAACTGGCTAAAGGAAAGATTGAAAATAAAAGTACCAGTCGACATTCAGGAGGAAGATGACATGACAGAATTTTTGGCATGGTTAGAAACGGTCACTACAAAGAGACCCGCCAAGAAATTTTCTACAATCTGGAGGGATGAAGTCAGCTGTCGTTCAGTACAAATTTTCATGCCAACAGTAGATAAGTCATGAGAGGATATTGCTCCCCATGAGTATGCCATCACCACTGTTGACTTGGGTCCAACGACGAAAGGCCAAGAGGTTGAAGACCTAGACAACTCAATCATTACCATCAAGGAAAGGTTGGAAAAGGAAATGGAAAAGAAGAGAGAGTATAAAAAGGATATTGAACACCTAAAGGAGTAAATCTAACACTTGACTAAACCTCTCAATCAATGTGATGCAATAGCTCCTCCACTTTTGAGCTCCTCACAAGAAGCGGCCAAGGAATTTGAAGAAGAGATGGTCACAGCTAAAGAAACTAAGGAGTGGATTGTGGGTAAGAGCGAGGAAGTGACTACATGTATTGAGAGATTGACACTGGCTTATGGGAAAACTTTCTCATTGCTTTCCAGACTTGCTTTCATAACAGAAGCTTGGGACAACCTCCAGGATGTTCAGGATAGAATTATTCCATGCCTTAGAGTGCTGAAGGGAATTCCAAAATAGGAGTTGATTGATGGGAAGATAATTGCAGCAGGCACCGCCTATGACTTCCACACTTGGTATTGGGCATTGACAGCATGGAGTGAGGTCTTGGAAAGAGTGAATTCTGATGGAGTCAAAGTTGAAGAGCATATTAAAGAGGTTCAGAACAAGATTTTCCTCATAGCTATGGATGCACTTGAGAAGGAGATCATCTGGGAGAATGACATGCAGCTGGAAAATCTATAACATAGAAATCAGGAAATCTTCTCCACCGTCACTAGATCGGTCCTAAGACAGAATTTGACTAAGGTGGTGAGCTTCTTGTCTATCTGAGATGCCTTCCTAAAACACGAATTGGAATGGGAAAATATTTTTTCCAGATGTATTGAGGAGTTGGACGGGTTGGAATTCAAAGTAAACATGTTGTCGCAGCTCACGATGGAAGAGGTCATCTCAATTGTGTCTGAGTTCATTGAACACATTGCCGCCCGAGAGGATAGAGATGCACTTCCTTGAAAATAGCTCCTGGCGCCACTTGTATTTCATGCAATTGATGTTGATGATATTTTAGAAAACCCTAATTAGGATTGATATGTCTTGATCCCAGTCGTTAATTTGTTTTGATCTCAGCCTTTCATTTGCTTTCAAAAACTCTATATAAACTCTTCCTCTTTCATTTTCATTTGGTGAAGAGAGTTTATGAAATTGTTGCATATAGCTACTTTGTATAATAAAAGCTCTTATGCATGATTTTATTTGAATCCTTATTATTGTCAAGTGGTAGCAAGGTTACATCTCCTTCAACAATAGATTAGAATTAGAATAGAATTTGATTTGAATGTATGTTAGATGAATGCAAGATTTGATAGTATTGATTTATGGTGAAACTTAGCTCATACTTCTTTGAATAGATGATTTTTATTCAACGTGTAAAGCTAGCTTGAGCTTATAGTTGCAGATGCTTAACTTTTGTCTGGATGAGTATTGTTCAATTTGATGGTAATTGTTCATGACATGAAAATCATAAGCACACCCCTTGAAGATTGCACCCACTTTGTGTAGTTATCCTAGCAAGGTGAAGCAAAGCGTGGTTATTAGTTTCACCTAATCTCTATCGTCTCTTGAATTCCTAGGAGTAGCATAGAACCTCTAAACCCTCATCCTTTTGCACTTTTTTCAAAAATCCAAAACCATAGAAAAAAAAAGGAAAAGAGAGAGCATTATTGTCAAATTAGTCTAAGTCCTAGCTTGTAAGAGGTTTGTTAATGTAAGTCTCTTTGTGTATTACTAGCATATTACAACACCCTTTGAGCTTATCCACACGTCAAGACCTGACAAAAGAAACCTTGGAATCGCCATATGATCTTCTCACAATCTTAGCATACATGGTGGTTTTTCAAGAGAGGATAAAGTGTCTTTGGACTTTTTATTCTAAAGTGTTCGGTGGATGATAAAACGTACACCAACAGGACGGTGCGTAGCAAACCGAGACATCCATGGTGTGTTTTTTGTAATGGTGGTAGTAGATTTAGATGTTAGAAATGTTTGAATCTACCATTTTGGCATCTACAGAGAAGGCATGAATTTTAGCATAGAGGAGGAGGAGGGAACTTGCATTTCTTGAAGATAGTTATTTGTAGTGGAAACATATAAATTGGGCATGCGATCAAAGGTAAAATGGATGATTATATGTGAATTTGTAAGAAATCAAAACTCTTGTACTGGTGCAGTTTTTATTCTTTCAACCTAGGAATAATAAGTGGCAGCATGAGATTCATTTCTAGTTCTTTTGATTCCACATTTTTTCAATTTAAAGAAGATATGCTAAGGAGCAGTTTGTTGGGCGTGTGGAGGAAATGTCTGGTGGAAAAGTATGAATGCATCAAAATCTAGTGTTTGTGATTAAGTGCAACATTGTTCTTATCATCTATTGCTAATGCAAAAATCAACCTCTAGTGAGTGGCAGCTTGGAAATAGGCAACCCCAATTTGTTGGCATTTGCATTCAACCAATATTTTTTTAACATGTCATGCAAAAGGCGTTGAATTCGACTTGAGTGAAAGGAGGTGTGCCATTGGAAAGAGGAAGAATTATCTATCTTTGTGAAAGGATCTTTCACTTTACATTTTTTTGTTTTATATGCATTCCATTAATTGCAGATTTGGAAGGAAGAACAATTTTTTTGAGTTTGAAGATTTGAGTGTGAATTGCAAGGGAGAAACTCAATACCTATAATTTGATCGTTTACATGTGTTGGTGAAGGATGCAAGAAAGGTAAACAAAAAGTGTCTAAAACTGCAAGGTATCACTTATTTTGTTGGTTGTCTCAATCTATCATTGGCATTTTTGATTTAATGATATCAAAGGGTGTTTAAAATTTCAATACATTCGTATGACTGTTAGAAGCAGTTATTGAAGTCTCTTCTTTTATTCATTCTTTCCAAAAATTTAAAGGCGTGAGAATGCAACAATAGGGTGTTGGTGATAAAATTTAATCTATTTTTGGGCCAAATATTAGAATAAGTTGGATGCATCTTTGTAATAGAAGAGATAAGTTTATTATTGCTTGGTGTGGTTCGAATTGTTGGTATTTGAAATAAAGAGAACAATTAGAGGGATGATTCAATACAAGACACAAATAATGGTTATCTCAAATACATTAAAGTTTTTTATTGTAATGGATGCATTATCGATTGAACCCGACATCCCTATGTATGTAAATTTTATACATTTACTAATGATGAATTCAGAGACATTAATGACTAAGATCTAAAGGGGTCATATTGGAGGTTGGAGGCAATGGAGATAGTAGGAAATTTATCATCTCGAGCTAGCTTCTTGCTCAGGGTTGATTCCTTGCATGAGAAGCATATGTTTCATCTCTAGTCCTTTCAGGAGCAAGAGGGGGCATGCAGTGATTTTTTGGTTTGTGGATAGTTGAATTCACAAACTTGGTGAGTTGTTGGTTTGTGGATAACTAAATCCAAAAAATTGGTGAGTTGTTGTTGGTTTGTGGATAACTAAATCCAAAAACTTGGTGAGTTGTTGTTGTTCTATGGATAGTTGAATCCACAAATTGTCTATGGATAATTGAGTTTATCTTGATCCATAGTTTTGCATATGTGTGTTTGTGGATAATTGAGTAAGTGTCGATCCACAAATGGAGGAGTGTTACTGTGGATAATGGAGTGAGTCTCGATTCACAATTGGTTGGTGATTTTCTTGTGAATAGTGAAGTGTGTCTTAATTCACAGGTAAAAGTTGGATAATTAGGACATTTGCCCAGATAGAGAAGTTTGGGTTGATGTTGATGCAAAGTTGGATAATTGGGTCATTTACCTAGACAAAGAACTTTGGGTTGATGCTGATGCAGAGTTGGATAATCAAGACATTTTCCTAGATAGAGGAGTTTAGGTTGATGTTGATATAGTATTTTTGTTTTTTTGGTTTTTGTAATGTAAACCTTAAGGGTGGGTTGTTAGAAAATTAAGGTTTACATATAATAAATTAGTTATTAGGTTAGTTGGGCGGGAAGTTATTCCCATAACGGGAGAATAATGGCTTTATAATTCAATGTATATGAATGTAATTTATCATCCCGAAAAAATATAATATTTTTCTATTTTTACTTTTATTATTATTCAACAATGATATAACTCACCACTCTAACAGAGTTCCAATATATCATCAGTTGTTAGCTTATTCAATGTTAACAGATACTGGAACTTGCAAGCTTTCATTTAAGACATCCAATGATGCTTGTGTTCTATTTGAGAGGCAATTTCCTATACTAATGCTTCTTTTGCATCTCAACTGATTCATCTTTTATGTATTTTCATCATCCATCTATAATAAAATCAACATGTATTTTTTTCTAAATATTTTTCTCAAGATATAGTTACTTACTCTTTTCACTCCCATGTCTTCAACTCACTGCCATCCTTCCTAATATTTGAAACATATATTAAAAGTTAAGGCTTGCATGGCTACTATCACAAATTCTTTATGGAGTCAATTAGTGATGTCTAATAGGCGATGTATTTTTGTCAAAATATTTTTGGCCATGGTTACAAGTGAAGCTTAAGTATGTTTTCATGGCTCCCTATTTTTGGCATGGTCTCCTCTTTTAGGACACTTGGATGATAATGGTAAGCTACAAATCTTTATAGTATGCAATTTGGTGTTAGGCCACCAATTCCCTATAAAAGCAAGATTTAGTGAACTATTCACGAGGACCATACTAATGCAATTTAGTAGAGGTAGGGTTGATAGAGATTTGAATTTGGTTGTCAAAGTAAGGTATAACAAAGAAAACAACATATAATTTGATGTAGAAAACATGAACCAACTAAAACAAAAACCTCAGAAGTCTTGCCTACTTGTAATACTATTTGAGAAAAGAAAATCTTGACTAGTAAAAACTAATCAGATCTGCATACAATCTAATTGTAATTGGATTCTCGGAATTATAAACTGTAGTCATATATTTAAATCAACTTTTTTTAGATTTTTTTTCTTTGAACTTGTAAATTGATCTGTCAATGAATATTGGTTTGCTAAAGCCATGACAACTAATAGTAACAAAATTTATTCCACTGAAGATAAGTGTAATAGTGTAATAGTCAAATTGATTGGAACATTCCAGAGAATAAAAGCTTGATTGTATTTATGTCTTTATTTGATAAGTTTACTACAAGATGTTTACCTATCCCTCCTCTAATTTCCTTAGCTACCTGTTCTTATTCCACCTCAAACTAGGTAACTTTACTACAATTATACTTTTAGAAGAATAAACTAATTCTGCTTTTAGGAGAACAAACTAATTCTATTTTTAAGGGAAAAATTTTTCAAAAACTCTCAATCAATTAACTGTTTCTGGACAACTTTACATCATCCTCCCATTCTTTCAAAATTCCACATTATCTTGTTTTGCTAATTTCATGTGTTGCCCTTATGTGATCAAAGAGTTATCAGAGTCTAGTAATTTGTGTCATTTTACTAAATACATTTTATAGTTCTTGGAGCTTATAACAATAACCTTGATGTGCAGGACTTTCTCAACCTGCTCTCTTTTTTCTTTGGTAAATGTCTGGTCCATTCCCTAAACACAATCTCATCTAGAGTTTCTTCAAGGTATACTTGACACAAACAAAAATCTGTCATTGAATATAGGATTGGTATTAAATTCTTCAGGAAATTCAATTACATATGTGTTGAATTGCCTATGTGTTTTCATTAATTTGTTTCAATATTCTACAAGGACCAATTTTTTTTTGGATTTAACTTATTGTAAATGCCTTGAGGAAATCTCTCTTTGTGCAAGTAAAACATGACTATATCACCACTTGGTACACCATTTCCCTCCAATGTAGATCCATGTTTCTTTTATATTGCTTATTTATTATTTGCAATATTTTCCTATCTTCTTGGACATCATGTAAATGCTTCACAAAATATTTGACATCTTGGTTGATCTACCTTTCTTCACGAAGTTGATTAAATCCAATGCTCCCTTTGGATTGTTTCCCAAAACATTTTGAAAAGGATATTTTTCTATAGATTTTTTGATACTAGAATTGAAAGAAAACTCTACTAGAGGCAATATAAATCCCATTGTTTTGTGTCATTACGTTTACTTGTCACCTTAATAAATTCTCCAAACTTTTGTTTGCTGCATTCATCTATCAATGTATTTGAGGGTGACATGATTTAAAATATAATACAATTTGTTGTAAATTTCCATAAACTCATTCAAAAGTGACATAATCTTTGTATCTTGATTACTTGTTATGGTTTTGGTAGTCCATGTAAGCATACAATCTCTCTAAAAAAAAAATAGATCAATAACCTTAATTGCACCCACAATCTTCTTAAATAGAATAAATTGGGCCATTTAAGAGAATCCTTCCACAACATTTTTTTTACTTCTAGCACAAGTTGTAGATACTTAAAATACATTCCCGCACTTCTGTTGTCATCAAACTAGATCTATCCCACACATTTGCTTCTAACATTAATTAAATTTGATCATTCTATATTAATTAAGTAAATTTTAATTATTTAATTATTAAATCTAACTATTTTTCAACATTAACAAAATAAATTACGTCTGTGTGGCGTTAGTGAAGGAGCTCAATTCTAAGCTTAAAAACTGGCAAGACGTCTGTGTGGCATTAGTGAATTGTAGCCAAAAGTAATGGTCTATTAAAGGTAAGGTTAAGACCATGAATGTTATTCTTGATAGATTAGTTGTTGATGTTGATAGATTTGGTAAAAGTCATGAGGAAAGGTTAACCTCCCTGGAGATTGTTCAAAAGATTAATGAGGAGAGGTTTGTGAATATGGAGGAAAGAATTAGTAAGATTAGCAATGATTTGTAGATTGTTGTTCGAGTTAGTAACCAATCTTTGAAATCTAGTGCTAAGGGTTTATCAGTTTTAAATGATAAAGCTATAAAGTGGACTGGAAAGTCTTTGGATCTGGATGATCATGAGAAGGCCATTGTTGAAGTTAACCACATGAATTTGGAGAAGATTGAGGATAATGGCCCCGATGTGGAGAAGAATTTGGAGGTTGGCCCTTGCCTGAGAATGAAGAGCAAGACTAAGAAAAGGGTAGCCATTTCGTTCGAGGATCTTCAAGATGTGGTCGAGATGCACGAGGGGGTCATTGCTGAAAATATGGCCTCAACCAATGTTCTTGATAAAATGTTGTAGTTTTTTGCTATTGTTTTTGGTTGTTTAGCCTTGTTGCTGATTTTTTTGTTGTTGGGTTGTTGACGGGTTCTCTGGCTTTATCTTTTGTCAGCATTTTGATTTTTGTGGGCTGCAGGTTTTAATATTTCTATCTTCTTAGCAACTTTTCTCCAATGTAAAGGGTTTCAGGGCCCCTTCAAAACCTGTTTTTCCTAATCAAAAACAAAATAAATTACGTTTATTTTTAATTTCTTTAATTAACTAATTCAACCCTTCTTTCAAAGTTCCAAATTGAATTGAATAAATCATATTTATTTAATTAATCTAAAATCCCCCTCATTGTTAGTTGAACAAACAAATCAGGTTTGATCAACTAACTAGTCATTTGCACTTTTCTCCACTTTGTTTAAAATAAACAAAATCAACCTTGCATAGGGATTCAAAAAGACCATTTTTCAATCCTCACCTTTTATAAAAAATGAGAAAAAATTCATTGTCTATCTCTTTCCAATTGTTTCTCTAGTCATGTGCACTAATCACAAGATGTTATTTGTAAGCTTCTCATTCTTTTTTATAAATGGACAAATCCCCTCTTTCCATTGCACAAAATCAAATCCTATAAATCCATCATCTTCATCCTCAATTTATAATTAACCATTCCTCAAGCCATTTCTAAGAGTTGGAATTGGATGCAAGGCAAGGTCATGCTCTTGGAATGAGCAACTACATTAAATCTCAACAACATCAATCCATCTTAAATACATCACATGATCATCGAAGCTTGTGTTGGGGAGAATCTTGTTTCTTTTTCATCATTTATTTGTATTCCTTTACTCAATTGGGCAATAAAGAGGTTTAACTAGGTATTGATCTATTTGACGGATCTATGACAATTGCATTTGAATGTGTAACGTTTACAATTTTAAATCCAAATTGCTTAATCGAAATTAGTACACAAACATAATTAAATAAACGGGAATAATAAAGTGATGAAAATTAGAATGAGAGAAAGGGGAGAAAATGCAAACAGAGCTAATAACAGAGTTTGTCATAAAAATGACTGTCTCTGGGCCCCTCTCCAATGAGTGGACTGATCTGATTAATTCTCCAGAAAATCAGTACATAACTCCGGCAAGATTTCTCCCTATTTTACAAAGACATTTTGAAAAGCTCCTCCAAAGTGTGCAAGAACAACCTCCTTGAAAGCACGGGATGAGAGCAAAATTTCACCAAGATAATTCTCCCAAGTCACCACTTACCTAAACTCCTAAGCTACCCCCCCCCCCTTTTATACAAGAAATTTACTCAATTTGGTGTATAACAGAAGATTTTACAATATCTCTCAATCTCCCTTTACATAGTAAAATATTTAAAAATCTCCCCTATTTTCATATAAAAATCCCTTATTCCCTCATATAATCCTCTTTAAAAATCTTTATTATTTTTTATAGCTCCTTAATATTTTGTTTTTTGGGCTTATGAGGTTTTGTTTTATCTAAATTAGGGGATTTTTTATTTTTAAACAAGTGGGTAAAATGTTCAAAATAGAGGGATTCCACTTTCATGAGTTGTTTAAAAACAACTATACCCACATAGCATCCTGAAATTACCGGCGGTCGAATGGTAATAATAACTTTTAGTTGGGTCAGTGGTCGGGGTTCAACCCCCACCGGCCATCTTTTTCTTAAAACAAACGCTAGTCTGTTTTATGTCAAAACAAACCGGCTGCCTTTTATAGTAAAGCCCACGGATTTGGGGGAACAATTATGTGGATGTATTGGAAATGTGAGGTGGGGGGTTCGACCCCCACCAACTCCTTTTGGTAACTTGTAAACACCATTCGGTGGGAGAGTGCAAGGGGTGCCATGTGTCATTCGAGGAGAGTGCCATGTGGTTTCCACGTGTCAAATTGTAATAGGTCGAAGGCTGATTGTACCATGCTGATGTCAGCATGGTCAACATTTTTACCCAACCTTTGACTGCTCATAACTCGGGCAAACGGAGTTCGATTCGCACAAAACAAACGCCATCGGAAAGCTCTTGACAAGCTCTTTGTGTTGAGACTAGTGTTGACCACTTTTGGTGACTTTATTTTTTGCATTTTTCTTTGACTTGAGCCCTGATTTGACCAAGGTTTGACCGAGCATAACTCGAGCTCCGTAGCTCCATTTGACTCCGTTCAAGTTGCGTTAGAGTCAAGATTCCAAGCTCTTCTTGGTGATGCCAATTCTAGAGACAAGTGAGAAACTTCAAATTTTGATGAAGATCCCCCATATCAGTCCTCCCCACTAGAGAGCTTTTGGACCTCCGAAAGCTAGTTACTTGAAAAGTAAGTGAGGGTAAAGTTCCCTCACTTTACCAATCTCCATCCATCTTGCCTTGCTTGGATTCATTCTCTTCAGTTCCACTCTGAGGTACTCAACTTCGTGAAGTCCTGATTTTTCTATCTAAGACGACATCCTCTAGCAACTCTGACATGTACTCTGGTGAAAGATCATCAACTGATGGAACCTGAATGTCTGTGTCTTCATCCAATATCATTGGAGATTCGTACAACTTTAGATTCTCAACATTGACAATTGAATAGATGTGCATGTATGGAGGAAGATTAAGGCGGAAGGCATTGGTTCTGATCTTTTCCAAGATCTCAAAGGGACCATACCGAATCAACTTGAGCTTCCTTCCTTCACCTTGCATTCTTTCCTTGCTAATATGTAACCAAACTCTATCTTCAACCTAAAAATGGTGATCACTATGATGCTTATCATGTTGAGCCTTGTATTTGGCTTGACTCTTCTCCAACTGTGCTTCCACTGCCTAATGAATTGCTTGGACTTTTTGGATGAACTTTAAAGCCTTCTCTGAATCATGGCATCCATCTTCAACATCATCTTTCCCAAAAGCAAAATCCATCAGTGTTTTGGGCACATAACTAAAGCAAGTCTCAAAAGGAGACCTCTTTGTAGAAGAGTGTGTCGCATGGTTTTAAGCATGCTACACATAATGAATCTCATCCCACAACTTGGGATGTTTGTTGCAGTAACCTCTGAGTAGATGCACAACTGTCATGTTTACTACCTCTGTTTGTCTGTCGGTCTGCAGATGGAAGGATGTACTCTTCTTTAGTTTGGTGTCCATGAGTCCCCACAAAGCTAACCAAAATTCCCCTAGGAATTGAGAATCTCGATCCGATACAATAGAAGTAGGTCACCCAAAATGAACCCATACAAATTGAAAGTACATCTGAGTTGTCAATTCAGCAGTGAGTTGTTTCTTATAAGGCATTAGAATACACATTTTGTTGAACCGATCAACTACTACATACAAATAATCATGTCCCTTCCTAGACATGGGTAAACCCCTGTCAAAATCCATTGACACACTTTCCCATGGATGAGATGGTACAGGTAGAGGTGTGTACAACCCCAATTTTTTGTTACTAGGTTTACTTGTTGCACACATAACACAACCTCTAATATACTTAGTTACAGTTTCTTGCATATGAGGCCAATAACAATACTTTTGCAACTGAGTGATTGTCTTGCTTACCCCAAAATGTCCTGCAATTAATGAGGTATGTGCTTCTTTGATTACCTGCACTTGATCATCTTTTGGAATGCATAACTTTTCCAAGTGATACAACAGTTTATCTTGCACATAGTAATTTGTCTCTTCTACATGTTTTCCTACAATTAGAGCTGAATAGATTTCCTTAAAGTCTTCATTGTTAGCATATTGTTCCTAAAAAAATTCATGTACCATGGAACTACCTTTAAGGATAATCAAATCATTCATAACAGGAGGCCTAGACAACATATCTGCTACTTTGCTATGGGCACCTTTCTTGTACTTAATTACCAAATGAAACTGTTGAAGAAAACCCATCCACCTAAAGTGCCTACCTTGTTGCAGTTTTGACTATGAATGCAAATACTAAAGTGGTTGGTGATCAGTGTGGATTATAGTTTCTTTTCCCATTAGGTAGTGTTTCCATTTTTTAACACTCTAAACTAATGCATAAAGTTCCTTATCATAAGTAGGATAGTTAATTATTGCACCTATAAATGTCTTAGAGTGATAGCAGATTGGTTTACCTCCTTGCATTAGCACTGCTCCCATGACAAATCCACTCGCATCTATCTTGATCTCAAACGATTGGTGTAAATCTAGTAAAAAGCCAGAACTGGTGTTGTGCTCAACTTTTCCTTCAAAGTTTTGAAGGCCTTCTGCTGTGGACCTCCCCACTAAAAAAATGTTTTTGTACTGGTCAATGCATGCAATGGTGATGCAATGTAGGAGAAGTTTGCAATGAACTTTCTCTAGTACTAGACTGCACCTAAGAAACTTCTAAGTTTTGTGACTGTACTTGGCTTAGGCCATTTTACAATAACTTCGACCTTTTCAGGGTCTTCTTTCAATTGACCACCACCTACGACATAGCCTAAGTACACTAAGGAAGTCTTAGCGAATTTGCATTTAGACATCTTTACAAAGGGTTTTTCTTTTCTCAATACATCAAAAACTTTCTTTACATGATCTTCCCAAGTTCGACTGAATACAAGAATATCATCTAGATAGACTATGACAAAATCATCAATAAAAGGATGAAAGACATCATTCATGACTCTCATAAATGTAGTTGGTGCATTGCAAAGCCCAAAGGGCATGACCAACCACTCGAATAGTCCCTATTTTGTCTTAAATGTAGTTTTCCAAATGTCATCTTCTACAATTCTTATATGATGATATCCGCTATGTGAGTCTAACTTAGTAAAATAAACTACATGTTTTAACTTATCAAGTAAATCATCAATTCAGGGAAGATGATACCTGTTCTTTACCGTTATCTTGTTCAGGGCTTGATAGTCGATGCACATTCTCCAAGATCCATCTTTCTTTGGAACCAACACAATTGGAGAACCACAAGGAGATGTACTAAGACGAATGACTTGTTTTTCAACCAACTCCTGAACTTGCTTTTTTATTTCTTCATTCTGCAAAACTGATAAACAATACATGCTGATATTTGGAAGAGGCACATCCTGCTGCAACTAAATTTCATGTTGTATATCTCTCTTAGGTGGCAATCCCTTTGGCTCCTGAAATAAGTTATCATAAGCGGAAACTATTTTGACCATCTCAATTTCATGCTTTGGATCACACCCCTTAAATGCTTCAGCTTTTTCATCCTCTTTGGGTTTTACAAGCATTAATACAAAGTTCTTACTAGAATTGACCAACCTTTTCATCTGACCAGCATTAACTAATGCAAGATTAGTCTTAACTCTGTGTGCACGTATAGTGTATTCTATCCCATCCTTAAAGAGATGATACTTATTCTCCCCCCTATAAAATATTTATTTTTTGTCATACAAATAAGGACTCTCTAACACAAGCCCACAAATATCCAAAGGAACAACATCTACCTCTATCTCATCAACAAAGTTTGCAGTGATAGCAAATTTCAATTTACATTGTTTTGTTACCTGCAGTTGAGCATCATTGCAAACCCATCCAATTAGATATGGCTTTGGATGAGGTGTTGTAGCTAGATTAAGTTTCTTTACCACCTCTTCAGATATTAAGTTGACTTGAGAAGCCATATCAAACAGTGTGTCAATCTTAGTGTGCTTAGTTACAACTCGAATATGAAACAATTCATTTTGTTGTTTATCAACTTTAGGAGGAGTAGATACTTATACTTGCATTAGAAACATTTGCATCAGAAGAGAGAATTATACCTTTCCCTTTACCTTGGACCCCAACAGCAACAATCTATGTTTCATCTCTAGAGTCGAACCCAAGATCTTGTTGAATCACTGCAGCAATCTTTTGCTTGCCTTTATTGCCTCCATATCTTTTCGGCCTTAATTCGGGATGCAACTTCCAACACTTTGAATCATCATGCCCCTCTTTCTTGCAATGGGAGCATGTGGGCTTGTCAACCTCCTTAACTGTAGTTGTCTTTTTCCTTTTTCCTTTATCTTTGTCTTTACCTTTAGACTTCCCCTTAGACTTAGATGGTTTCTTTAAAAAATTATCACTAAAAGTGTTCTTACCCCTTGACTCTAAATGAGTGGCTTGGACTGACACTTCGTCTAAATTATTAGGGGCTCAACATTAGAATAGTATGTCTTAGGTAAGAAAGCAAACCACCTATGTACTTAAGTAATGTATTCTGAGTATACAATGGAACATTTAAAGCAATAGCCCATTTTCTAAACTAATGGGTGTAATCTTGGACAGACCGACTCTTACCTTGCCTAAAGGTTTTCCAATTCATTGTTAATTGTTGCATATAACCTAAAGGATAAAACTATTTTTTAAAGGCAGCAACAAATTCCATACAAGTCATATTAACCTTACCATGGCGAGCAATTTCCTCCTAAGTCCTACTCTCCCACCAGGTGAGAGTTGTATTTCCCAACTGGAGAGTGGTCAACTGTATCATAGAAGCATCTTTTGTTAGGCCTTGAATCCTACAATACACTTCTACCTGCTGGATCCAATCATCTAACTTTTCAGCATTTAACTCACCACAGTATTTAGGCAATTCAAATTTTACATCTAGTTTAATAATGGGCTTAGACTTACTCTTGAAAGGATTAACAATAGTAGAAGAGGAAGAAGAAGAAGGGGAAGATGGAGGAGATGGAGCTTTTGGAGCTTTTTCTTCTTTGTCCTTTCGATCTTCCTTCTTTTCTCGCTTCGATGAATCTCCCTTTTTGCACTTCTTCTTTTCCGCATAAAGCTCTTCCACCATAGCCTTCATGTCAAGAAAGGCTCGCTGAAAAGACTTATCATCAATCTCTTGCTCAGTACTTTTCCCAGCTTCAGTTTCATCCATTGTTGGCAAAGTCCTTCATTTTCCGATCTCAGGATTGTATTCTTCTAGCTCGCCTTCACCTCGTTGAAGCTTGGAGCGCATTAGCATCCACTTCTGCAATACTAGTCACACAAAGCTCTGATACCAAACTTGATCTATTTTACAAATCTATGACAATTGCATTTGAATGCGTAACGTTTACAATTTTAAATCCAAATTGCTTAATCAAAATTAGTACACGAACATAATTAAATAAACGAGAATAATAAAGTGATGAAAATCAAATGAGAGAAAGGAGAGAAAATGCAAACAGAGCTGATAACGAAGTTTGTCATAAAAACGACTATGTCTTCGGGCCCCTCTCCAATGAGTGGACTAATTCGATTAATTCTCCAAAAAATTAGTACATAACTCTGGCATGATTTCTCCCTATTTTACAAAGAAATTTTGAAAAGCTCCTCCAAAGTGCGCAAGAACAACCTCCTTGAAAGCATGGGATGAGAGCAAAATTTTACCAAGATAATTCTCCCAAGTCACCACTTACCTAAACTCCTAAGCTACCCCCCCTTTTTATACAAGAAATTTACTCAATTTGGTGTATAACCAGATGATTTTACAATATCTCCAAATCTCCCTTTACATAGTAAAATATTTGAAAATCTCCCCTATTTTCATATAAAAATCCCTTATTCCCTCATATAATCCTCTTTAAAAATCTTTATTATTTTTTTATAGCCCCTTAATATTTTGTTTTTCGGGCTTAGGAGGTTTTGTTTTATCTAATTTAGCGGATTTGTATTTTTAAACAAGTGGGTAAAATGTTCAAAAGAGAGAGATTCCACTTTCAAGAGTTGTTTAAAAACAACTATACCCACATAGCATCTCGAAATTATTGGCGATCGAATCGTAATAATAACTTTTAGTTGGGCCGGTGGTCAAGGTTCAATCCCCACCAGCCATCTTTTTCTTAAAACAAATGTTGGTATGTTTTATGTCAAAACAAACTGGTCATCTTTCATAGTAAAGCCCATGGATTTGGTGGAACAGTTTGGCGGATGTATTGGAAATGTGAGGTGGGAGGTTTGACCCTCACCAACTCCTTTTGGTAACTTGTAAATGTCGTTCGGTGGGAGAGTGCAAGGGGTTCCATGTGTCGCTCGAGGAGAGTGCCATGTGGTTGCCACGTGTCAAATTGTAATAGGTTGAAGGTTGACTGTACCATGCTAATGTCAACATGGTCAACATTTTTTCCCAACCTTTGATTGCTTGTAACTCGGGAAAACAGAGTCCAATTCATGCTAAACGAATGTCATCGAAAAGCTCTCGATGAGCTCTTCATGTTGAGACCAATGTTGACCACTTTTGGTGACTTTGAATTTTTGCATTTTTCTCTGACCTAAGCCTTGAGTTGACCAAGGTTTGATCAAGCATAACTCGAGCTCCGTAGCTCCGTTTGACTTCATTCAAGTTGCGTTGGAGTCAGGATTCTAAGCTCTTCCTGGTGATACCGATTCTAGAGACAAATGAGAAACTTCAAATTTTGACGAAGATCCTTTGGATCAAGTATGGAGTAGGAGCTTTATTCTATGCATTGTTCTCTATTGTTTTGTTCTATATTTTTCTTTATACATTTTGGCATATGCCCAATGAGACCTTGTCCCTATTTAGTTTTTTCTTTTACAAAGTGTGTTTTGAGTATTTTTGTAGGTTTTCATGTGCATTTACCATTTTTCCCAGTTTGGCATATACACTTTGTCAAACTATGCACGTTCTCTTGATTTTGGTGTATTCACACTCATCCCCAACACATCTGCATTTTTTTAGACCTTAAAACCTAAACCCTATTTTGTGGTGCATGCACTATATGTAGTGGTGTACATGCACTACCCCATGGCACACATGTACCTAGTGTGGTGCATGTGCACCTAGCATAGCATATGCACACTTAGGGGTTGTCTAAATAGTTTTATAGTCACCCTTCTCTATAACACACATGCACACATAGTGGGATAGGTGCATTGATTCATGATGTATGGACACTCTAGGCTTTTGTACTATCTTTTAACAAGTGTTTCTATAATGCTCTTAGCATATTTGCTCTCAAGAAATTTTATTTTTAATTGTTTAACATAGGTGCTTTATGTAACAATGTATATGCACTCTTTGTGGAATATGTGCTTTATGAAATGGTCCACTTAGCCTCTATAATGAATGGTTCATAAGGCACAACACTTTCTAAAGGTTTTGCAAATGGGGTTGCAAGCTAAGTGGGTTTAACCTTGGGGAAAACTCCTTGGTTAAGCACACTTGAGTTGGAGTAGTATTGGGATGGGTGACCTCCCAGGAAGGCCCAGTGCTTCACCTCTGTGAGCATCACCTAGATGCAATGAGTGCTAAGTGGGCCATTCATTATCATGAGAGATGGGTTCTTGTGAACCACTACTCATGAAACACGGGTCAATGAGTTTGACTCAAAAAATACACAATTGAATCATGATAGCAATATCACAACCTTAGATATATTTTTGTTTTCATTTGCTTTTTTTAAAGCAAATTAACTTGCTTGTTTGAATTGTGCATTCACGGGTGTGTATGCCACTAGCATTGCAAGACAACATTGGGAATTAAAAGCACCCCCCATGTACATTTGTCTCCATGTCTCATTGGGAATTATTTTTTTCCTTTCTAAACTAGAGTAGGTTACCCTCTCACATGGAGCCATTAGACATACACCTCATTCCGTTGATTCAGACCTCACATATTCTCGGATATATCAAGGACATCCACTAGAAAGCCTTATTCAACTTAGCTAGAGAACCCTTCAACAACCATTCTTAACTTATGATGCACTAGTAAGCAATTAACCTTAGAAGTTATTCACTACATACCTTTGGAACCAAAATAGTAGCGACAAATAAACAAAATTGAATTTGTGGTTAGCACTTTGAGATCATGGGAAAGTACTATTAATGACTAATTTTAGGTATATTCATGAGTTAATAATCCAAATAACCCCTTTTTAATATCTAGGGAATTTGTGTGCCTTCATTTTCTTCTTATTTGTGTCAAAAGCATACAAAAAATTGAGTCAAATCTTTTCAAAGTCTAATATAATCAAATTAAGAAATCATAATCCCATTTTGCGACCAATCCACAAATCCCATTAACAATGGTGATGATAGTCTTGTGGATTGAAATGAATATACCAATGATATCTTTGATGAAATTATCTCAACAAACTTGTCATTGACCTTAATCACCCAATCATGAAAAATCAAGAGCCTTTAGACCAAGAACATATGAGCACTAGCCATCCCTTAAACTATCTATTGGTCATTTCTATGATAGGGTAAACACTCCACTAAATTGTTTCCTAGTGTAAAACAAAGATGCCATGGTTAGATACCACATTAGCATGAGAGAAAAGCTTCTCCCAAACTATGACCTTGAATATTTGTGTAGGGGAAACCTTCCAAATAAAAAACCATACATGGCTAATCTTCATCCATTAAATCCTTAGCCTTTGAGCTATCCATCCAAATACCCCCATAAATCCCTCTAAATTCTTATCCTTCTAACCATCCATCAACCCCTATAATTCATAAACCATCAACCAATAAAGCTCTTAATCCAAATGACCCATGTGTTAAACCTCACCAAGAAGAAACCATTCTAGCACAAGAGTGTCCTTCATGCCGAAACCAAGGTATGTTTGATCAACTCCACACCTCAAATAAGTAATTAGCAACCTTGTCATCCAAAATCCCCCAACTTGTCATACCCACAAATCAATCGATGCAAGAAGCTAAGCGAAGGAAATCCACCCCTTTCATGTGATCCATAAGCTCCATAAAATCTAAGATTGATAAGCCTTATAAAATCCAAATACCTCCCACTTATTGATGCAGGTCATCCCACAATAATGGGTCTCGAACTTGGGACATCAAATTTTTTATCTTGGATGCAAGTAAAAACTTATAAACACCTTTGTTTGAAGGTTTTTCTTCGAACGAAGATACCTTCATTTGAAAGTATTGCTGACATTTCATGCCCCCCTTTGATGTCCCATCATTGATAACCGATCTAAGAGATTCCCCATGGGCCATCTTGCATGTTTTCTTCTTGAAGTTTCCTAAAATTGGCTAAGTCCCAGATTTTGGGTTTTCAGGTTGTCGCTTACTCGCTTCCTTCATGCCTTTTCCATCACTCCTTCTCCTTTCCCATCTTTCCTCTAAGTCTTTCGGCCTTCAGCCTTTCCCTTTACCCTTTACTGACCTCTAAAGGTAAGCATCAAGCCTTACTTCTGACCACCGAAGCTCATTTAAGTTTCAAGACTTGTCAAAGTCTTGGTTTGTCAGACTTCAAGGGTTAGCCCAATCTCTCTCTTCTTCCATTTTTCACCTTTCTTCTATCGGCCTTTGGTTTTCGGCCTTCACCCTTACATCTTACCTCTTACCTTTGGAGGTAAGAGGTAAGGCTTCCCTCCGATTTTTGAAGGTTAGCTTTCTTCAGGGGTCAGTCTTCCCCTTCTCCTCTTCCATTTTTCCACCCTTCTCCTCATCCTTCCGTCGAGTGATGAACTCCATCGAAATGTCGAAGGGACCATTATTTTGGTCTCTCTAATATTCATTCTCTCCTCGATGAACTTCATCGGAATTTCAAAAGTACCATTATTTTGGTCTCTCTAATATTCATTCTCTCCTCGATGAACTTCATCGGAATGTTGAGGGACCATTATTTTGGTCTCTCTATTATTCGTTCTCTCCTCGATGAACTTCATAAAATTTTTGAAGGGACCATTATTTTGGTCTCTCTGATATTCGTTCTCTCCTCGATGAGCTTCTTTGGAATGTCGAAGGGACCATTCCTTTGGTCCCACCAATATTCGGTTTTCTCTCTAATGGTTTCTTTTCAGAATTCGACTAAGTGTCGAATGCTTTGAGCTTCAGAGGTAATGCTTCTCCCTTACCTCCAATTTTCATTGGTAAGCCTTCCTTCTTACCCCCAATGTTTCCTTTCTTCTTCGCGCTTTCTTCTTTCCTTCTTCCCAACATGAGGTAAGCTATAAGGCCAACACCCTACTCCCGACCGCTTGATCACTGATGTCTAACAAATGCTTTTTTGGGGGTCCAAACCATTTAATTCATTTTCATGCTTGTAAAGATGATTTTTTGAGCTTGACACCCTAACCTTCCTGCATTTTGGTGTGTTCTTCTAGGAGACGACATTAATGCTCTATTCAACTTTTGAGCTACTAGATTTGATTCTTGGGCTTCAAGGACAACATTTATTGCATCCCTTATCTTTTGCAGGTGGATTTCATGGGCACCCATGCTCATTTGTTGCTCTTAGTTGACTTTCTTAGCGGATCTATGCCCTAGTCGCATCTTCCATGGAATGGCTCCATTATTACATGCACATTCTTTTTTTCTAACCCTAGTTAGGGTTAGGGTTCAACTTGTGCTTCTAAGTTATGTCTGATCTATAAAGGCAAGAAATGTATTCATTTTTAGGGTTCTTCCTCTAGATCCTCTGGTGTTTTTCTTTTGCAAACACTGTATTTTACACTCTTCCATTGTAAAAATTGGCTATATGCCTTTGCATTAATGAAGCTGATCATTGTTGTTGGTTCTCTCCTCTTTTATGTATGAGTAATCTTTCATTACCTTCATTTTTGAGTGTTTGTTTTTATTTTTATGTATACATGTTTGAGTTAAAATTGTTTGCATCTATTGTGTTGAGAAATTCTCTTTCCTTCCAACACTCTGTCAAACCCTAACCTCCATGTTTCCCTCTGAAATCAACCAAATAGAGAGTTGTGTGAGTCCTTTGGTCCCCTTTTTTGATGTACAGTGCAATCTTGGCCAGGAAGAAACAACCTTCTATCTTTGTGTACCACCTCCATTTCCTTTTCATGCATTCCTTCTCCCCTTTTCCCCTATGAGATGTTAGAGTAGGTTAGTGGTAGGTTTTCATGTGTTGGTTTGGACCAACACATTGCACTTGGATTGAAAAAGGAATCTGGCCTTCTCCAGAGATTCAACCTCATACGCGCAAAGGTCCCACACCTTGAGGTCGTTTCCATTGTGTCATTGGAATGTTGAGCTTCGTGCTCAATAGGGTGCAATTTCATGTGGCAACAGGTATGTCAAAAAGTACCATCATTCAAAGGTCCCTTTTTATTCCTTTTATGAAAATTTCTAGAAAAGCAATAAAAAGGGACCTTCAAATGAAGGTTGTTTTTCCATTTTTGGAAATTACCTTCATTTGAAGGTGTTTTTTTATTTTTTTGTGGGAATGACATATCTTCAAACGAAGGTCCTTAGCTAGCCACTTTCAATGTTTGCTTCAAATTTTCCTCAAAAATTTCAGTTTCAAACCTCGGTTTGGTGCTTCAAATGGAATGAACTTGACATGATAATTTGAAAGATTGTAGTCCTCGAAATGAGCTTTCCAACAAGTATAATTTTAATATATTTTTAATTTTATTATATATTTATTTTCTATTTTACTGAACATAGGTATTCACCGAACAACAATTTTTTTTATTTTACATGTGGAAAAATAGTAAAATATTGAAAAAAATTCCAAAATATATTGGTGCATTAGGTATTTATGTCCTTGTTTTAACAAAAAAGAAATTAAATTTCGATACATATGAAATAAGTCATGCATTACGACATACACCTATGTACAAATTATAATTACTCTGACTTCGAAAATTAATTTAAAAACATGAAACAAAAATTATGAAAAAAATATCCATGCATTAGATATTGATGTTACAAATATATATTTTAAAAATTATAATTTTATTATTTCTATAAAAAAAATTGTGTTGCAACATAAACATCACTCTTTAAAAATATTGTTTACTATAAAAAAAAGTTGTAAAAATTCACAATTTATTTCTTTCTTTTAAATATATTTAGAATCTGCACACAAATTGTCACAAATCACTAGTTTGCATTATCTTCAAATTCTTCATGGTTTAGCTACTGTAGGTGTCAGAAATTGATGCTTTAGTTAAAAATGTTGATTTCAATGTTCTACTTTGGCCAGAAAGTGGGACTCATTATTGTGGGATCAACCATGCTTAAATTTGAGAAATTACATCCAAGAACTAATTGATCAAGGGAACATCAAGCTTAAATGAAATGCACCCACATCCACACATGATCAAACTTGTCCACAACCAACTCAAGTTCAAAGCATCCACATTGATCCCATTAATTTTAACCAAGCGCAAGAATCCTACCAACCCCTCATTGATCCCATCTAAAAGAAATTATCCTACCCATTGGGCCTATTGGAAATATGTGTTGTCATTGATGTCAACTCAGGATATGTTGTCATTGATGCCAAAAGTGCATGTTGAAGGATGTACATACTCTGAAGATTCGGTATGTAGAGTACATGTCAGCAATGATGTATAAGGTTGAAATGGTATTCAGTTTGGTGTCTAAGTATGTTGTGGAGGCAGGTACACAAGTTCTGATATGTTTACAATATGCCTACATTGACATCATTCATTTTTGGTGTACCACACATTGAGATAAGTTGCAAAAATCCTGCTAAGGCATTTACAGTGTATACTCTGAGGCTGAGTCATAGTATTTTGGTTTGCATCCCTTCGCAATCCAAGATTTTGTCTTGTATTTCAAAAGATAATATGGTTGAGATGTGAAGGTGTTATATCCAAGGATTCAAGTCATCACACCTTCTATAGTGAAAGTTAACAATGGCAGTGTTATGGTTTGTGCTCTGGCAATATAAAGAGTTGATGAGGGACTATTGGGATGCTCTGCATTCCTCTAGTGAGATAGATGTGACTGTGCGAACTTAGGGATATGTTCACAAAGGTATATGGATTCTTCCTTGTAAGTCTTAAGTGTTTTGGTGGTCCACAAGATCATCTTTCAAATGACGGTTTGCTACAGTTTTTTCAGATTGCTTTGTTCCTGTGTTTTCAGTGGGTTTCTTCTATTGCACCAACATATGATGATCAAACACTTAAGGAAAAGGTTGAGGAGATATTGTGCATGAACTACATTGTTCACATCTTGTTCTGCAAGAATTTTTTAATCTCTCCTTGATGGTGTGAAGATTACAAAATGGCAGTTTTGGTGGTGTTGTTATTATTTGGGCTGACAAAATTATTTTCCTCATTTGTGATTGATCCTAGTTAATCAATATTGTTTTGGAAAATGTGTTATGATGTGTTTGGGTCCTGTAATGTTGATCCACAACTATTTTTCCTACAAATTTTATACATGTTTGGATCCGACCAGTGTGATATCATACATTTCTTCTAAAGGTTATCTTGGAGCCGGCCTAATTAAGGTTTTAATTTGTTGCAAAGGATATATATAGAAGATCAAATTCATTTGTGAAGGTATTGAATGTGAAGGAATTGCAACTAAGCAGTATGTTGAAGATGAAGTGTGTGAAGTCAGTGTGAAGGGCTAATTGTGTGAAAAAGGGACTACAACATCAACATAATTTGGATGCTTCTTCATAGCAGTTCATATTCATATTTCTCATTATAATTTTCATGTATTCTGCTCTGAGACAGTGAGTCTCATCAAGTCCTTTGTATCTTGCCCTAAGGTTATACACCTTAGCCTGCAAGTCCATTAGTAGTGAGCCTTAAACAACATTGTAATCTTTGTAAGTAGTGAGCTTCATATATTGTGAATTAACTCTCAATGTGGTTTTCCCTTATTGGTTTTTCCACATAAAAATATTGGTGTCCTTGTGTGGTGCATATTTTCTTTTCTGCTCTTCTTTTAGTTCACGTGATGTGATATTTAATCTGCAAATAGAAATGATTAAGTTTTAATATACGTTGATTCACCCACCCCCTTCTCAACACTATAGTGTGTTCAACAATTGGTATTAGAGCCAAGTACCTTTGAGAAGCTTAACAGTTGAGGTAGATCCTACACTTGAACACATGGGGGTCTGTAGCAAAGATTAGTGATATGTTCATTCCAAAACTAGAACTTGATGTAATGGAACCTAAAGGTTGGGACATCAATCTAGAAGATTGTGAAGTTGATTTTGAAGGAGAACTCTAGTCTGCTCTTGAAGATCTGGATGAAGCAAGATTGCAAAATATTAAATATGAGTGCATGCTAGAAAAATCAAAAGTGACAATTGACAAATTGAAGGCAAAAGCTAAAGAATCAAAAGAAGAAATTGGCAAATTGAAAGCTCAAATAAAATGAGGAAATGGATGTGAAATAAAATTCAAGGAGGAAAAGTTGTGATCTTTGACTTGAAAGTTCAGATTGAGGAAGAAAAAAGGATTGAAGATTATTTGAATACCAAGCTAAAAGAAAAATTTGTTTAATGTTCAAAGCTTGAGGAAGAGATTGTCACTCTAAGGAAAGAACTTGAAAAAGAAAAAGAGAAGATTGATAAGGGTCTAAAACTAAGAAGGGTTTTTGAAATTCTTGATGAGTTGATTAACTCTCAAAAGCCATCTAAGGAGAAATTTGGACTTGGTTTTGAAAAAGGGAAAAGTTTTATGATCAATGCATCTGCAAACCTGTATGATAATTTCAAAGCATAAGGAATTCTTGAAACAAGGGAGGAGAAAGCTTGCATTGAAAAACCTTAGGAGATATCCTCTGGAGATGCAAAGACAAATCAAGAAAGAAATAAAGAAGGTGATTTCATTCCTTTCTAAATCAAGAAGAAGAATTTTAGAAAGTCTGCCCCTAAAAAAACTGCTCCCATCAAGTTCAATGGTAATTGTTATGCTTGTAATAAGTTGTCCATAAGGCAGTTGAGTGTAGAAGCAAGATGAGTTAGAATTCATTTAGGCATCCAAGGTACAATGCTACGACTTCTCAATCATTTTATGGTTATTTCTACACATGCAACAAGTTTGGTCATATGGCTATTGATTGTAGATCCATTGTGATAAGAAGTAATTATGCTCCACAAGCTAGTATCACCTGCTACAATTGCAATAAATCAGGACACACTACAAGGTTTTGCAAAGAAAAGAATTTAAGACCTTTTGCTCCACAAAATAAGATTGACACTAATCAGCAAAATAAGCAAATAAACAAAGTAAGGAAAAAGCAGGAAGAAAGTGAAGTAAAGAATGAATTTGTGCCTCAACATGGTGCAAATGAGTCCTCTGGTAACTGAAAAGAAAGTATTGGCTTAGGGGTAGTTGTGATTGCAAATATTTCCAAACCCTTGTAAAGCATGAAATGCTAAATTCTTTAGCATAATTTTTAATGGTGATATGATTTGTTTGCTCAAATTTTTGAATCAAATACACTCTTTTTGGAAGCTTGTTGAATGACAATGGATCTCTATGATATCACAGACAGTAAAAAATAGAGCTAGTAAGATGTATTTAATGTGGAGTGACTTGGGTTGGTGTGAAGCATATTTAGTTCCTATTTGATCAAAATTGATCTAATTTGAACTATATCAAGTGTGTGCAAGAGCTAAAGAATTGAAGAATATTTTCAGTGTGTTGTGTGTAAACCCTAACGACAATTTTCATAGGTCTTTATCTAGCTTTGCTTGTAAAACCCTAGTATCAAAAGGTGGTATCATGGTTACACCAATTGTTATTGATGTTGTTGAGAGGCCAAGGCCCAAATACAAGAAGTTTCCATTCAAAACAATGGAGGTGGAAAAAAATGGTGCATTTTCAAAAGTTCAAGTGGACATTGTGTACTATGAGGATATAAGGATTTACATCCATTCCTAGCTAAATGAGATTAAATATACCTCTTCCTTTGAAAAGGTCGGGCATGAGCTACTAAATGAGAATGGAGTATACAAGCCAGAGTATGCAAATATTGCTATAAAAGGGTTGGACATTTGGAAATATTTTCTAGACTTTTGTGAAAGCAAGGAATGGGTAAGAATTATCTTGAGCCGTATTCATGGGGATTTCATTTGGCTAGAAAAACCCTGCATGATCACAAAGGATGCAATTAGGGAAGTCACTAGTCTATGTGCCTTTAGACCAGTCCCGATGCTAAGTTTTGTGAAGAATGAAATGGTTATGGAGCTCACTAATGCTAAATTTGATAAGAGAGCCCTAACAGTTAATGATATCATTGATCTTGGTGCTCAATATGCATCAATGGAGATTGCATATAAGATCTACTTCACAAATAGAGGGGGGTTAGCCACTGCCACTACAATTCACACCACACATCAAATGGTAAAAGTGTTGGCATATTTCAGTAGAAGCTTGGAGAAAATTTATTCCGAAAATGAAAGATAAGTACAAGATAATTTTCTGACTCGAGTAGCAGGTGTATTTCTTCAAATTTTGATCAAATTTTTGAATTAGAAAAGGGGGAAATCCAAAAAATTGTCATTGATGTCAAAGTGGGAGAGAGAGCGGTGAAAAATGCTTTATCATTCTAAGAGGGAGTTGTGTTTTGAAATTTTGAACTCTGGCAGGGTAATCATATTGGTTCTGACACTTAGTCATTTTTCACTAAGTGTTGCCATCAATGCCAAAGGGGGAGATTGTTGGCATATGGATTCTAGTGTTGTCATTGATGGCAACCTAAGTCAATATTTCGGTCTGCAGACTAGAATTTTTTCATACTGGCAAGCAGAGTAAAGAACAAAGTTTTACCAGAAGTGAAAATGAAGAACAGGGTATTTGATTAGTATGTCAATTTGTATGCTTCACCGGATTATCATTTTGAGTTGTGGATCTCGAGGAAAGTTTTTAAGTATCTATTTTATCTGATTGTTAAGTTTTGTGATGTTGCATCAATTGGTGGCTAAGTTAGGAGATCCGACAAAATGATTTTCTATTTATTAGCTCATGGTGGCCGACTCAGTGAATATGGCATGTCGTGGATGTATAAGGAGTAATTGTTTAAATATTTATGTGTTCGAGCATTTTGATTTGGGGCCACAACATAGCTTTAGCCGACCTTGATGGGTATGCATCAAATATTTAATGTGGATTGAGCCTACTATTGGGAAATATTTTTATTTTATTAAAGTCAGCATATAGCAATTGAATTCTTGCTAGTAGATATATATAAGAGATTGATTAATTCATTTTGGAGTGCAAGTTGGTACATGTTTAAAATGTGCGAATAGCATAAGGGTTGTTGAGCAATTTGGTATAGTTTCACTTGTACAAAAGAGGATTTTTGTGAAATGAATTAAGGCAGAACAGAGCGAAGTGTAGAATCAAACAGAAGGTCCAGAATTTGATTCATGAGCCTCACCGAAAATAAAACCAGGCATTTGTAGATGCTACTTTCTCAATTCAGCTCTTTGTTGTAATCCAAATATTTTGTAAGGCGGTGAGCCTTCCTGATTTGAGCAGTGAGCTCTAGGCAGTGTGCCTAAATGCATGTGCATTCCCCTTTTTCTTCATACTTTTAACAAATTATAAATTATGGATTAACCTCCACCATGGTTTTTCCCCTATCAGGGTTTCCACGTAAAAATCTTGGTGTTATGGTGTTTTGATTGTTTCCTTCTTGTGCTTGCATCTTTACTTATGTCGAAATGTTGTAAATGGTTTAAGATCTGAATTGAAATTTAAATATTGTTGAACACTGATTCACCCCCCCCTCTCACTGTTCCTTGAGTCCAATAAAAAGAAGGTGCAAACTTTGATCTATGTGAGCTATTAAGAGAGCGTCTAATGGAGAACCTAAGGAAAACAAAAGAAACCAATTGTAATTTTAGGTTTGGTTCTTTGATTATATGGCTTACTTTCTTATTTTTGAATGAGTTACCTGGTTTTAAGAGTAAAATGTGGGACAAATTCACTTTAGTAGCAACATAGATTAGACATCATATGAAAAAAAATTAGAATGAGCAAGCTTTCACTACTTTCTATTGGGGATTTTTCAAGAATTTTCATAATGAGATGCAAAGAAGATATAGGATACCATCTATTTTGGTCCAGAAGTATGAAAATAACTTTTATGGTAAGCAAGGATCATTGTTTTATGAAAGCAGTGGAACCTAGAACCTCATGGATATTTGAGCTACCTTATGAGGTTGAGAATGAATTTGTACAAGGCTATGTAGATATTCTATTGTCAAAATCTAAGGATCCCAAAGTAAAAATATTTGGTACATATAGAGGAATTATGGATGAGATCTACCAGAAGCAGAGAGAAGAATTCGGTCAAAAGAAAGTGGAAAGAGTGCTTAAGGAGATTGGTGCTCCATGGTAGTCAAAGATAAAATATAAAGATGAGCTCCACAAGTTATTGGGTACTTCTTCAATGGCTACATTTGATATCCCTGTGAAGGTTTTCATTGCCAAATTTGTTCCTTTGGAAGTTAGTCAAGGTCCAAGAAGATCAATTAGATCTTCCTCAGTTGTTGCATCTACTCTACAACCCTCTGAGTCTATACAAACTTCTAGTAGTAAAAGGAAAGCTATATCTGCAACTCCTCTGAAGAAAAAGGCCACTAAATTTGGACATGCTAGGCCTAAATGAAAGGAAAAGAGAGAGAGAGAGAGATAAAATGAGGAGGAATCAAATGATGTTGAAGAAGTTGAAAAAGAAGATATCTCCCTACAAAAGAAGAAAGGGAAGAAGATTGCAAAAGAGGATGTTGAGCAAACCCCTCTAATTACACATGAACCACTTGATTTTGGGGCCATCTTAAATGGAATTGTTGAGTATAGCCTATTGGATGATACAATGGAGCTACATTTGAATGCCCCTTCAGAAGATAAGAAGAAAATTGAGAAGGTTGTAATTGAATATATGCTCATACAAAACATTCCCTTCAGTGGCATTGTTGACAAAGCTCTGAATAGCCTTGTAGAGGCTTTAAAACAGAGAAGAGAAGAAGCTATCAAAGATGATGAAGAAATGAAACATCAAGAAATTGAAAAATTTGGAATCGCAGTCTCTCAGGAAGAAAAATAAAAGATTATCTAGAGACAAGCCAAGGAGCTTCGCACTAAAAGGAGAATAGATATGTTGATGAGCTTGGATGAAAGTGTCAAAAGGAAGATCTAGAATGAGATTAAATATTTCATGAAAAAAATCATTAATGAACTACAAAATAAAGTTGATATTGATCTACAAGTTCCTGATCCAAAAAATAGAAATAAGGAAAACATATATGGTTAGGAAGAAATACAAGGACCCTCTGAACTGCAAGAAGGAAAAGGTGTCTCTGATATGGAGATAGAAGAGGAGGAAGAGAAAGAGACAAAAGAAAATATGGCCAAGATCCTTGAAGAAATGAAGAAGGATGAGATGACTTCTAAGATTCAAGCTCCTCTAGATGACATTATCCTATAGGATATACCTGATGTATCTACTTAAGATATAGATCTATCAATTTTTAAGGGATTGTGACTGATGATGATGTAAAGCAAAATGAGGAGATTGATCCTTTTGTGAATAATGATGCAAAAGGTATAGAAAATCAAGGTAAATTTGGTGTCTCTCCTCCAGAAAGTTCAAGAAATGATGAACAAAAGAAAGAGGACAATCCTGAAAAGGTTCAGGATGTAGGGGAAAAGATAGTTGAGAAGCAAGATGCTTCTGTGTATATTGGTCAAGGGTCTTCATCTTCATCAGATTCTTTGAAAAACCTACTAGGGATGCAGATGCAATTTCAACCAATGGTAACACCCCAACTACTGTAGATTCCTACTCATGAAGGAAAAGTTGACTTGTCAAGTATTTCTCCTCTCCATAAGTTAGAACTTGGAGATATTCTACATGCTTCCGCAAGGAAGGAAATTCTACAAGAACATGTGAAGAAGAGTGGGTTGATTGATGATGTTGTGAAGATTATTTAGGAAGGTTTACCCGAGGTAAACATAGACTCTTCCCTACCTCTAGAAGAAAAGTTAAAGCTTTTAATGGATTATTTCAAGGATCACTCCTCTCACTTGGAGAAAAAGGTAGAACAAGAGGCCTTGAGAAAGATAAAAGATAAAAAAATTGTTGAAGTATCTAACCGATGTGCTAGTACACACACTAAATTGCAAGAAAATTTTAAAATGTTCAAAAAGTGTGTGGATGAAGTTATTGCTCTGTATCAATTTTGTTTAAAATGGTCTTGTTCCACTAAAAGCATCAAAGATTAGATTGAATCCATTGAGTCACAGATCACTCAAATGCAAGGAATATATGAGCAGTCAAAGGATAATGATGGGGCAACTAGAGCACAAATTGAAAAATCTTCACTTACAGTTGTCATTGCTTCAGGACTAGAGAGAGAAAATAGATAAGTAGTTTGGACAGATAAGGGAAGTGGTTAATATGAAACTTTCTTCATTATCTAGGTTGCTTGCTAAAGTAGAAAAGGTTGAACAAAAAATGAAGACTCCAAGAAATGTGGAGGAGGTTGTGGATTTGCACATGCGGTTTGAATGCCAAAATAATGTTCTCACTTCAACAAAAGAAAATTGGGTTGCAACTTTGGAGCAACTTAAGGTAACTTACAAAAATATCCTACCTTTTAAAGAAGTTGTAAAGAAGTAAGATAAGAAAGTTTTTGGCCTTGTACAACTTTGTGGAGAAGTGCAGTAATCTTTTTGAGTTTTTGTTGAAAATATTTTGTACATAGCATTTGTTTTGATGCATCTCCATCTCAGGGGGAGTATTTTTTTTAGAATCCATATAGTAAGGGGGAGTTCATACAAGTTTTAGGTTGTTATAAGTAAGAAGATATCATGCCCTTTTCCCTTGATGTCAAAGGAGGAGAGAAGACTTGTAGATAAATGGGTGTTGTCATTAATGACAAGGGGGAGATTGTTGGAAATATGTGTTGTCATTAATCTCAACTCAGGATGTGTTGTCATTGATGTCAACTCGGGATGTGTTTTCATTGATGTCAACTCAGGATGTGTTGTCATTGATGCCAGAAGTGTATGTTGAAGGATGTACATACTCTAGAGATTGTTGGTATGTAGAGTATATGTCGGCAATGTTGTATAAGGTTGAAATGGTATTCAGTCTCGTGTCTAAGTATGTTGCAGAGGAAGGTACACAATTTTTTATATGTTTACAATATGCCTACATTGACATCATTCATGTTTGGTGTACCACACATTGAGATAAGTTGCAAAAATCCTACTAAGGAATTTACAGTGTATACTCTGAGGCTAAGTCATAGTATTTTGGTCTACATCCCTCTACAGTCCAATATTTTGTCTTGTGGTTCAAAAGATAAGATGGTTGAGATGTGAAGGTGTTATATCCAAGGATTCAACTCATCACACCTTCTATAGTGAAAGTTATAAGTGACAGTGGTTCGGTTCATGCTTTGGAAGTATAAAGAGTTGATGAGGGACTATTGGGATGATCCGCATTCCTCCAATGAAACAAATTTGGTTGTGTGGACTTAGGGATATTTTCACAAAGTTATATAGATTCTTCCTTGCAAGTCTCAAGTGTTTTGGTGGTCCGCAAGATCAACTTTCAAATGATAGTTTGCTACAGTTTTTCCAGATTGCTTTGTTCTTGTGTTTTTCAGTGGATTTTTTCAGTTTTGCTAGCATATGATGATCAAACACTCCAGGAAAAGGTTGAGGAGATATTGTGAGTGAATTACATTGTTCACATCTTGGTTTGCATGATGTTTTTGGTCTGTCCCTGGTGGTGTAAAGATGAATAGATGGCAGTTTTGGTGGTGTTGTCATTATTTGGGCTAACAAACTTGTTTTCTTCATCTGTGATTGATCCTAATTAATCAATCTTGTTTTGGTGAATGTGTTATGATGTGTTTGTGTCTTGTAATGTTGTGTTTTGATCCGCAACTATTTTTCCTATAGATATTATACATGTTTGGATCCAACCAATGTGATATCATACATTTCGTCTAAAGATTATCTTGGAGCTGACCTAATTAAGGTTTTGAGTTGTTAAGGAGGATATATAGAAGATCAAATTCATTTATGAAGGTGTTGAATGTGAAGGAATTGTAACTGAGTAGTATGTTGAAGATGAAGTGTGTGAAGTCAGTGTGAAGGGCTAATTGTGCAAAAAAGGGATTGCAACATCAACATAATTTGGATGTTTCTTCATAGCAGTTCATATTCATATTTCTCCTTATAATTTTCATGTATCCTTCTCTGAGATAGTGAGTCTCATCTTGTCCTTTGTATCATGTCCTAAGGTTGTACACCTTAGTCTGCAAGTCCATTGGCAGTGAGCCTTAAACAACATTGTAATCTTTGTAAGTAGTGAGCTTCATATATTGTGAGTTAACTCTCACCATGGTTTTTCCCTCATTGGGTTTTCCACATAAAAATATTGGTGTCCTTATGTGGTGCATTTTTTCTTTTCTTCTCTTCTTTCAGTTCATGTGATGTGATGTTTAATCTACAAATGGGAATGATTAAGTTTTAATATATGTCGATTCACCCCCTTTCTTAACACTACAATGTGTTCAATAGGGCCCAACTACCATCATTCAATGTGGTCTTGTCATGAATGAGCAAATTAAAAATCTCAATAGTGCATAGTTATTTAATAATGGACTTGTGTCTTGTTTCTAAAGTAACACATATCTTATCACAACTCGAATATGTAGAAATATAAAGTATCAAGGAAAATGATCAGTCCTTCATGAACAAGGAATCCATAAACCCATTCATATTTATGCAAACAAAGTATTCCAAGTCATTAGGTATAAATATCTAAATGGGTAGTGTAAGGGTGTTAATGAAACTTCCATAAGTGTTAGGTTAACTTATTTGTGTTGTGTTAACTTTTACCTAGTTGACCTATTCATACTACACTTAAGCTGACTTAGAAGTTATTTAGACTTTTGTCTCACCTCATATGCATACATGTCTCCTCACACTTGTCTCAAGTAATTCCACATGTTTCATATCTTGGAGGGGCAGTCAGACTTTTAGTCCTACCATCTCACCTCTTCTTCCCTATCTTTATATGCAAGGTTTGTATTGTATTTTTGTATGCTCCACATTTTGATCATTCTATGATATTTATTTGGCTTTTTATTTATTCAATTCAACTTTGTGGAAGTTATTTTTTTCTTGAAAGTGATCTTGGCTGATCCAACATGCTATCATAACAAGCTTGCAAGTCCCTTCCCTTTTTTTCTTGAATTTTGCACCCAACTCTATCAATGAAACATTGTGGAGCCAAACAACATCACCATTGAGTTTAGAAGGCTCGAGAAACAAAGAATAGCCTTTTGTTTGGTGAACTTTGATAACTTTAATTTTTTGTAAAAAAAATTGCCCCTGTACCTTGCGTACCATACAAAATATGTATGAATTTTTTTGTAGAAAATTGATTTTTTTTAACAAAGGGATTATTAGCCCTTGCCAAACTATCCGTTTGGTCAAATTTTTATTATTATTGTAGATTTCTTTTGGATCAATTTTTTTTTGTTTGGAGGGTTTTGTGGTGAAATATTTGTAGGGTTTTAAAAGTTATTTTCTTGGTTTCAGGTTTGGTTTTGGTCTTTATTGTTGTTGTAAATAGTGACATCATTTATCTAACTAGCTACCTAGAAGATTCCTATTCACATTAGCTAAGTCTCCACTTAGAAAATTTTAGATTTTTGTCTCACTTCATGTGGTTGAGACAAGTGTCCTCATCATTTGAGACACCAATTGCATGCATACTTGCCACTTGTTCACACACTTGTCAAGTGAGCTCACAAGTGTTGCACCTTTGGAGGGGTAGTTAGTTGTTTAGTCCCACCTTCCTACCTCCTCTACCTTTCCTATATAAGAAAGGTTATCATTGTATTTTATACACCATTCTTGTAGTTTCTATTGAAGATTCTTAATGCAATTATGTCATATTGAGATAAATGCATCTCTCAAAATCATTGGTTTTCTTTTATGCATTTATAGTTTTTATCTTATAATCTCTCTTAAATATTTCTTGGTTAATTCATTTGTGTTTTTAGGTTTCTAGCACTAATTAATCACTTTTTTTGGGCATGGTTTTTGTTTGAGAGCATGGGAGGAGAACAAGGGTGCAACAATTTTCCAAATATTTTGTTTAGGGATTTCAAACATGCTAGATAATTTTCCATTGAAAAGCTTTGGTAGGTCACGGATGAAGCTAGTCACAAGTCCACTAATGGTGCTTACTTATCTAAAAATTCTAAGGACACCAAGATTCAAACCATAAACTTGATGAAATATGAAACTATAAATCTCATTGATGGTTCTTCTAAGTGGTTGTGTTTGTTTCCCTTAAGGATCAAACAACTAGCACCTAGGGAATTAGTGAAAGTGGGAACATGAATACTTCATTTATTAGCATTTTCTACAATATATGGGAGTACCATTTGGGTGACACTTTTGGCAAGGCATGTCCTTGGTGCCACCATTCCCATGCAATAGTTTGCTTTGATTTAGAGTAATGCACCCTCTTTAATTCAACACCATGGCATTTTTCTTGGAAATATACCTTCTCACACACTTAGCCATACATTTGTCTAAGTTTGAAGCCAACATTTAAATATGGCTAGTTCATAATCTCCTACTTTCTCTCTTTTTTTTGTATGTTTGTCAACTTGCTTACCTTGGAGCCTAGAACAACCAAGGTGGTGTTTGAGAAGTTGAGGGTTAAAAAGGAGCAAGGAAAAATGAAGCATCCTCTCTAAAAACCTTCACAACACATGTGACTTCTCCATCGAGAAACTCCAACAACATTCAATACCCATGCTTACCTCCACAACTCTATTCCACCTCTGCTAATTCAATGACACATTTTTCCTTTGACTCAAGCTTTCAAAACTATTATTTTTTTCAAAAAGGTAACAATGAGTTCACAATTAGTTAAACCATCTATTCACCATTATTATAACCAACAAGTTTATGCTAACTACTAGATTAACTATCAAGATCCTAAAGGGGGAGATGTTTTCATTTTGTTATAACTTTCACACCATGGGGCAATTTTTGCACTTAAATAGTCAACAAAAAGCTAGTTTTGTCTACTTTCTTATGGTTTCATTTATTTTTCTCCAACTTTTTGTATTCTTCTAGGATTTTCCTCCAAAAGTTTGTTTTGCTTAGTCTTTTCAACAACTTTTTAACAAGACATAACTTTTTCCCACAATGTCAAAATTGAGAAATTTAAAAAAACATATTAAAAAAACACAATGAATCCATTAGTACATGTATCATTTTCCTTTAGAATACCTCCTTTCCCATAAATTTTTAAAATTGTTATGAGTTACAAATGATCGATTCTGGCTTTCAATTTACAAAATTGTACTCAAATTTGTAATTTTTTTGGAGGGGCATTTTTTACAACAATATTTATTTTGGGGGGCATTAATTGTCAAGATTTTTCCATTTATTTGAGGTTTGTAAGTTATGATTGGTCTATTTCTTTATTGTCCACTTCATAAAATTAACTCATTTTGTCCTTTTTTTGGATATTTCTAAGAATTCTAACAACAAATTTGTTTGTGAACACACTAATAAGTGCCAAAAACTATTTTTTTGTTCCTTAGGGGGGGAATTTCACACATATGTTGTGCCTCTTTTGTACTTGCACTATGTTATAAAGTTTCATGGGGGTTATGTAGTGCCTTAGTTTTTTCCATCACATCTTTGTAAATTGAGTGTCCCTCCATAACAACAATGAATCCTAGTGATTCTTGCCGAATGTGTGTGTCTTGGTTCTCACACACCCTTTTCAATGCTACTTGTACATCGCATTAGGATTGGTGCTACACCCTACATTACTTTACACACTTTTATGCCATATTTTAGTTCATGTGTTAATACCTTGTCAGCACTAAGGGAGTATCATCACATGGTTATGCTAATGCTTCCTTGGTTTTAGTGGAGCAATGGATCAACCTTCTCCATTGTTAGTTGATCAATATTTGTGATATTTTAGTACTTATGTAGAGCACCATGCATATTTTAGTAGTGTACTACAAATCACTTGTGCAATGTAGTGTTTTTTTCTTCATTTCATTTGTGTATTCATGGGTGAGTAGTGTATTTGAATCATGTCACTCATGTAGTATTTTGTATCTCCTATTTTGATCTATAGTCTTTGGAGGTTTGTTGATTCTAACACAAACCATCACTCCTTCTTCAACAATGTTTACAAATTTACATGCTTCAAGAGTTCATCATCATCATCATGTTCCTACCTTCATGGGACATCTTTTGAGGATATTTCTCTATCCTTCTCATTTCTCTCTTTTTGAGAGGAGTTTTTTTCTAATTGGTTTTTCTCTTTTTCTTCATTTATGAGAGGTCTTTATTGTATATGAGTACCTTATGAGTACATTTATTTTTTATGTCGATATTCTTTAGTTTTAGAATTGGAGTTTGGTGACTATGCAGTAAACACTTTAAACACTAAAGATACATTGTTGTATTATAAGCCAAGCTTTCTAATTAGATGATTTTTGCAAGTATTTGAGAATTGATAGATAGTTTCTTTCAATTTGTGTCATGAAATGATTGGGATTGTGAAATAGATTTTCTTGGAATTTCTTATTTACATAATTTACTCTGTATTTTATGGTTTATATCTGAAGTAAATGATGAGCTTGAAAATTTGATGGAAGAGGGAGGAAATAGACAATGGTGGTTTGATTTTGTGGTGGTTTTGCAAAAAGAAAATTCTATTTTATATGATTTTCTCACTAATAGGTAACATATATATCTATTCTTAATAATTGAGACTAAATGTTATTCATTCAAAATACATAATCATTGCTTAACTAGAAATTTATTTTGCACATATAGTAGTAGGATTCAAATGAAGTATTGTGAGGAAGCATACATACACATATATATGTTATAGTGATTATCTTACACCTTAAGTATCACTTAAGATGGGTATCAATGTGAAAGGGTACTTTAGCAAATTAGTTAAACTTTATCTAATTGACCTATTAATATTGCATTTAAACTCGCATAGATGTTATTTAGACTTTTGTTTCACCTCATATACATACAACAAGTATCCTCACACTTGTATCAAGTAAGTTCACATGTGTCACATCTTGGAGGGGTAATCAAACTTTCAGTCCTACAATCTCACCTCCTCATTCTTGTCTTTATATGCAAGGTATCTATTGTGATTTTGTATGCTCCACATTTTGATCATTGTATGATAGTTACTTGGTTTGTTATTTGTATAATTCATTTTTGTGGAAGTTCTTGGTTTCTTGCAAGTGATCTTGGCTACTCTAACACTCCCAACATAAAAATGGGCCCCTTTCATCATTTCTACAAAGAGCTTGCTACCACCAACCTCTTAATTAATCACATCCCCTTGTTCCCAACATTTTTGTTGGCTCCATCATTCCTATCACCAACCTTAACGATCCACCTCCTAAGTCCATCACTTTGGACCAACAAAATCACACACCATTTGACTTATTCCATAATGATGAATCTATCACCACCTTTATGTGAATTTGATATAATATTCCCTAAGGGATCATAAAATGTGCTTTGAAATAAAATTGGATGTATTAGAAAATCCCAAGGAACCCATCCAAATGCCTAACATTCCTACACCCAAAACACTCTAAACCCCAAGCAATCCAAATGCCAAAGGCCCAAATGTCTATCAAGATCTAAAATACAATATGACTAAGTATACTATTCAAAATCCAACATTTGCTTTGGTTCTAAAATATAGTGCCCAAAATCCAAAGACCTCATGATAAAATTCCATGAATTTAAAGCTCGAAGTCAATATTATATAATTCTAAAAGTCCAAAAGTTTGGAACTTATTTGGATCCAAAAAATTGATAATCCCAAATCTAAGCAATCCAACTATCTAGGAAAAAATCCAACAAGTTGGATCACATAATTTATCAAGGTCCCATAGTTTGGCAATATGGGTACCTAATCCAAATCCCAAAGTACCAATATCCAATAATCCCATAATCTAAGATTCCTTAAGCCAAAATGTCCCAAAATTTAAAAATCTAAAGCCACGATCACATTCAAAAAAATAATCTCAAAACACATCATGGTGTGTGAACTTGTTGGTCCTAATTCCCTTTGGTCCCATGATAATTACACTTTCCTCCATATTCTTATCCTTTCATCCACCACTTTTACTAAACCAAATCCATCATCCCATGTACATCCATCACTACATCCCTTCATCCAATATTTCTTATAAAAACCATATATTTTGTTGGCGATCTGAGTTGTAGACCCCAAATACCTAAGGTCTAATAATCTCCCAAGCTCTAGGGGTGTCAAACTTGAGAAGATTATCACAAACATATATTCAAGTTGGGTAACATAGGACCAATTTTTGAGATGATAAAGACCTCCTTTGATTCTTACTCTGCAAGACCAAGGGGGTTCCCCTAAGGCATTGGATTAGTTATTGAAACTATGATTGAATGCTTCCCTATGACAAATTATATCCAATGCATAACCATTTCTCCTACTTTCTACACATTGTTTCATCTTTACCTTAGTTTTTGGGGAGTAGAGGGGTAGAGGGAACCTTTCAAGGGTTCCCATGGTTCTAAGAACCACAAGAAGCTACGACACTTCACTATTGCCTTTATGTGGAAAATCAATCTCCAAATGAACATGTGGGAAATAGACTTCCATGTGGATATGTTTATATCAAGCATTTATTCACACCACTTTGATAATATTTTTCCTTTTACCTTCCTCTGGATTTACTTTTGTATGAACCTTAAATTTGCATTTTCTCAAAAACAAAAAGCCCTTAGCATTGTTAGTGAACCAAAGCAAACAAAAGATTCGCTATAAGATTCATTTGAACACAAGAATAGTGGAAAAGATGCAAAAATCAAGCAAAACATAAGGAAACATTATTCTAGTGATCAAACCAGCATCTTATAGTGGATTGGTGCTTCTATGGAAAGAAGCCCTTTCCCAATCCTTTGCTAAGCTCCATGATGAAGATGATATGAAATGCTATGAAGATATAATATGGATTCAAATGACAATGATGCATTTGTGCATGAGCTTGTGGAGATGAAATGCTAAGATTGTGGAGGATTGATTCAATAGAGAAGCTCTCTATTTATAACCAAGAAGGATAGAAGAGTGCCAAATATGGAGGATGTGGGACTAAAGATCCACCAATGAGAAGAGGCCACTTGTCAACTTGTGATAGGTTGAGGAATAAGCACATTTTGGTCAATGTGCCAAAGAGGGGGAGATTTGAAATTTGAATTTGAGAGTTAAAGTTTGAGTTTGACCTTTGCAAGAGACATGTAAGAGCTCATAAATGCCTTGTTGGATGTACGTGTCAAATTGGGGGGAGATTCAAATTTGGAGAATATTCTCTTTTTATGCCAAGTTGAAAGAAATGTTGAATTAATAAATCAATAAATTGATTTATTTGTGCAAGTGGGAAAAGCTAGAGGATGTGATGGGTGATTAGATTAGGTTAATCAAGATTAGATTAACTTAGATGATGATTAGGGGCTTTTGACCCATTTGACTTAGATTTAGGGATTTAAATTAAATCAAAGGGAGACGAAAGGTGATTTCAGACTTAATTAAATAAAGGTTTGATTTATTTAATCGAGGGTGATGTTAGGATTAAATTAAATAAAATTGATTTATTTAATTTAAATTGATGACTTTAGGAGTTTGATCAAATAAACTTGATTTATTTGATGAATGGATGAATATGACCCAATCAAATGCATGATGTCAATTTCACGTGTATACAACTTCCTACCTTGGTTCTTACTAAAGGTTCATATTTCACCTTTTTCAAGGTTCAAAAGTCCAGTGGGAACTAGCAGAACACCCACAGTCATCTGGCCCAAGATCGGTTAATTATTTGTTCTTGCATAGGAAAACCTCTACCTTTGTGGAAACTTGGCCTTCATGTGAACCTTGTGGGATAACCATCTGAGCCATTGGATCATCAACTTTCATCAAAAGCTTGGCCTCCTACTGAAGTATACTTACTTAGCAATGAATCAATTCACTTAAAGCTACTTGCATAGAAATTTTGTTAATTACATTAGAACCTTTTTTTGGAGATCTGACCCACAAGTGAACCTCCAAAATTGTAGCCTCAATTTGGCCAATGCGGGAAATTGAATTCCTACTTAAAATTTTGGAAATTTGATCTCCATTGGCACCTTGCAAAAAGTTGAACATTATCGGGTTGCTGATCAAAATGATGACTTTGATGAAGTTGAATCAAACTTTGTGAGAAGGTTGAAGAAAGGCACTGACAAGTACAAAGGTGAGTTACCTTTCAACTTTTTTAATTATGGAAGGATTGGTCACTTTGCATCTAAATGCCCCTATAAAGAATCTGATAAGGGTAACAAAAGAGATAAGGTTAAAAAGGGTCTCTATTCAAAACAAAGCATTGGTTCTTCTGAAGATGAGGAGAATGATTCAAATGATGAAACCCTCTTTATGGTATTCAATGATGATCACAAAAAGTGCAATGTTGAAAAATGTAAGGATTCCAACTCCTTGTGTGATGAAGACATGTTTTCTTTTGATTCAGATCTAGAATCAATGGAACTAAAGGTTGGGACTTCAATTCAGATGATTGAGAAATAGGTTTTGATGAAAAAATTTGGTCTGCTCTAGAAGACTTGAATGAAGCAAGGGAACGAAATCATAAATATGAGATATTTCTTGAAAAATCTAAGGAAGAAACTAACAAATTGAAAGCCAAAGTAGAAGGTGGTAAAGAATGTGAAATCAAACTAAAAAGGTAGAAGGTATGATCTCTGATTTAAAAGCAAAGGTTGAAGAAGGCAGGAGAATTGAAGATTGCTTGAATGTCAAGCTCAATGACAAAACAACTGAATGCTTAAAACTTGAGAAATAAATTATCACTTTGAGGGATACCCTAAAAAGAGAAAAGAACAAATTGGAAGGCCTAAAACAAAGGAGGAAAATTGCACTAAAGACTCTAAGAAGAATGGCTTTAGAGATGCAAAGACTGTTTAATATGACAAGAAAGAAGGTGGATCCAATTCTGACTGGAAGCAAAAAGTATTTAGAAGTCCTCCATCTGCAAGATAGCATGCCCCTACTAGGTTCAATCAATCCTTTCAAGGTTTTGTTTTTGTTGAAATAAATTTGGACACGAGTTTGTTGATTGTAGAGCTAGACAGGAAGGAATGATAATATGAGTAGAAGATCCCTTGTGCCTCAAAGAAACAATGTTATTTCATTTCATGGATATTTTTATGCTTGCAACAATCTTGTTCATAAAGCTATTGAGTGTAGATCTAAGGTAAAGAGGAACAACTTTGTTCCAGAGCACAACATTGTGTGCTACAAATGCAATAAGATGGGGGACAAGGCAAACCATTGCAATAGTGGTTTTTGTGAACCACCTATTCAAAATCATAAAAGGGGTGTAACACTCAATTAGTAAAACGGAAATGAAAAGGTCTAGAAAGAAGACCATGAGAGGAAGGATGATTCTACACTTGTGCACTTTGCACAAGATTCTATGATAAACTAAGATAGAGCATTATCTTAGGGGGATATTTCACTTGCAGAATCTTTATATCCCCCTAAAAAGGAAAAGGTGTTGAAGTCTTCAACATGAAAGAAGATTTGGATTAGATCAGTTGGTGTGTAGATCTTTTGTGCATAAATAAACCTTTGTTGGAGATTCCGATGGAACTAGAAGGTGTGTGGAGGTTGGTACACTTGTTCTAATTGATATCATTCCAATTTTGTGTACCGAACATAAAGATAAGTTTTAGAAAGGTAAAATTCAAAAGTTTTCCAAGGCATTCACAGTGCATACTCTTTGGAGAGTCATAGTATTTTTGTCTACACCTCTCCACAAAAGAAGGTGTTGTCTTGTGGTCTAGAAGATAAGTTGGTCAAGATGCGAAGGTGTTGTATCTAGGTTCTCAAGTCTTTACACCTTCTAATGTAACAACTATAACAGTTTGTTTGTACCCTAGCAGAGTAAAATGATGATGAAGGAATGCTCTGCATTCCTCAAGAAAGAATGTCTTGTTCATACACTCTTGTGGACATATTATGCTACGTTAAATACATGCTACTTTATTGTATCAGATGTTTTGGGGGTTCACAAGTACACTTTCAAATGGCAGTGTGCTACAGATAGTTCTGGATGCCTATCTAATCTTCAAAACATGTGTTTGGGTACTTGTGTTGGTTAGTGTATATACAAGTTCAACTATATGAGCCTATGTGGACATTCTACATGTCTAAGTGTGTTTCAAGATTGATGTTTGGTTTCCATATTTCAAGTTGATCCTAATAAATCTCATGAGAAAGAAGTGAAAAGAATATTTAGATACTTGAAGGGAACTTCAAATTATGGCCTGTGGTATAAAAGGGATGATAACTTTTTTTTGGGTGCCTATACTGATGCTGACTGGGCTGGTTGTGTGGATGATCAAAGAAGTACAAGTGGAAGTGCATTCTTTTTGGGAGATAGATTGGTCTCTTGGTTTAGTAAAAAGAAATATGTAGTATTGGTTCAGTAAAAAGAAATATGTAGTATCTTTATCAACAATAGAAGTTGAATACATTGTTGCAGCATCTTGTTGCACCCAAGTGCTTTAGATGAAGCAAACTTTGAAGGATGTGAAGGTGGTTTATAGTGAATCTATTCCTATATTGTGTGACAATACAAGTGCAACTAATATTTCCAAGAATCCGGTAATGCATTCAAGGACTAACACATCTCTATCCATTATCACTTTCTAAGAGATAAGGTTGCAAAGCATGAAGTTAGAATGGAGTATGTGCCTACCAAGGAACAAATTGCAGATATCTTCACAAAGGCCCTTTCAAAGGATGCTTTTGAGTATCTCCAGCAAAAGCTAGGGGTTATTGCCCCTCCTTGTTCTAACTAGATACATAGATGGTGCATCTTTCTGAGGGGAGAAATTAACCCCTTATCTTTGTCTCCTAGATTGATGTATGCTACCACTCAGGGGGAGCTAGTAGTAAGGGGGAGTTTAGTGTAAAGGTGTGCAAATATTGTGCATGTATGAAGAAGGGTTGTTGGTCAATGAGGGAGTTTGTGTTGTTTTTTCCATTTAAGATATTTGCTCCATTATCCTAAAGTCAGAGAATATGTTGTTTCCTTCTACATAAATGTGTGTGTTTCCCTTTTTCCTTGATGTCAAAGGGGAGAGTGAGCAGATGTGTGTTACCATCAATGCCAAAGGGGGAGTTTGTTGGCAGTTATTGCCATTGATGTCAACACTTCAGGAGACTATTGAAATTTGTTGTCATTGATGCCAACACTGATTTTCGGTTGTCTTTGGTGTCAACACTTGATGAAGATTGTTATATGTTTAGCAGTGGTTGATGAGCTTGTTTTTAGTGGCTGATGATAACACTTGATGAATTGTTTGTGGTTGTCATTATTTCCTGCACTTGAGAAGTGAGGAAGATTTTTGGCATTGATTTTCATTGTTGACAACATTCAATTTGGGCCAACATTGATGTATGGTGTTGTTGTTGAAGTTCATGGTTGGATGTCATGCTTTGTCTAATGATAATCAAAGAAGTATTGAGTATAGTTACTATCAGTAGAGTTGATTGCATAATGATATATTAAGATGAGGACTAGAAGTGTTTATGATAGTGAAAAGATGTTGTTGAAGTTCTACAATATGTCTTATGCTTTCTCCTAATGTTCCTGATGTAGCATGTGTTGTTGAAAGAAAGTTATGGCCTCCACAAGTTGGTTAAGTGTTCCTGGTTTATGAAGTTGCTTGAAGTCTTCTTGGGAGAATGTTTCACATTCATCCACTATTGAAGGTATGGTCTTGTGGTTTGGGATTCAAAGTTAGTGTTATGTGTATATTTCACTCCTATCCTTTTAGGTCACTAGTGTTGTCAAGAAGATTTTTGTGAATTAAAGAAGGTTGGCAGTGTTGTTGGTTGATTGGACCGGTCTAGAAAATTCTTTGCATTTCTCTGTATTGATGTCTCTATTCCTGTGGCTTGGTGAATGTGTTATCAACATCTGTGTAATGTCTCAGTCCAATTTTATGTGTTGAAGTGGTCCACAAGTTGATATGTTAGTGATATATCCTCTGGGTATGTATCATGTGCCTCTCGAATAAAGTATTATGTTCCTATTTGGTCTACAGTGGTTGTTGATGGCATGAAAGTATGAAGAAGTGGTTGAAAGTGTTGTTGGATGTTCATGGAACATCCCCATGTAATTTGCACGGTGTTGATTGGCCACTTTGGTGATGCATTATGTCTTGAGTTAGCTTTCTAGGTTATTTGTAGATAACTAGTTGAAAAGGTTTGTTTTTCTGCTTGCGCCATATGCTTGGGGGTCTGCGCTAGCATTTGAAGATGTGTTAATTAGATTTGGGTCCTGACCTATCCTGGTTAGAACCGCTTTGAGAAAATTCAATTGGAAGTATGTTTTTGGGCCGATTGGTTATATGTTTCAAAGTTTCAATTACACGTTTCCTTGATGTCGACTTAGATTGATGTGCGCCAACATGTGAATTATTTTGGATCACATTGGAAGATGTATTAAGTTTTTTTTTGTCCTCTCTCTCTTTGGGATAGGACCGTATCATGCTTTGGTGGCCGACTTGTTGAATTCATTGTTTGTCTTCTTCTTGGCTGACCTAATTGAAGTTTTGAAGAGTTATAGTGGATATAAATGCAAGATCTTTTCAAATGCAACAATGTGGAGAAGTGTACAAGTGTGTGAACAAGAAAGTGTGGATTATATTTGAATAACTCATAGAAGAAGTGTGAATGTATGAAATATAGAATCATATGTGCTATAACGCCTCAGTCAATAGAGTGTTATGTGGACAAACATTGCAATCTTTCTCTAAATCTTTGTATCTTGCTCTAAGATAGTGAATCTCATCAGGTCCTTGTATCTTGCACCTAAATTTGTGTTTGCTTTAGTTCTACAAGTCTTTTGTATCTTGTGCTAAGGTAGTGAGCCTTTATATTGTGAGTTAACTCTCTCCATGCTTTTTCCCTCATTAGGTTTTCCGCATAAATCTGGTGTCATTTTGTGGATGTGTGTTCTTGCCTCTTTTATCATTGTTGTTGATCTAATTAAAGTTAGAATTTCTATCTTTGATTGTTGAATTTTCTAAAGCCTTATACTGTTTTATCCTTCTCTACTACTATTTTGTTTAAGAGTTTTGATTTGGTTAAGTGTTGAAAAGTTTAAGTTCTAGAAGGGCTTAAGTCTTTGAGTAGACTGATTCACCCTCCCCCCTCTCAATCTCTAGGTGTGTTCAACAACAACCACCTATAAAAATTTGACCATTATATATCTTACAAAAATAATCCTTCAAGGAAATACATGGCAAATGAGCATAATAGTGCAAATTCAACAAGCTTGTTAGTGCTATAAAGAAATTATGTGCTACAAGTTGGATAATGACATCTCATAGATTCATGGACCCACAAACATAAATACAATGGGGAAGCTAACACACAATAAAATCCATGTGGCTACATAGTGCACAAGTGCAAATTTGAAGTATTCATAAAATGAGAAAATATGCTATGAAAAAGAAGTGTGTATTCATAAATCAAGTTTTAAAGGAATTTCATGCTAGAATAAATCTTCTTTATAAGCCTTTGAATAATCATATGACCATGAAAACAAATTCTTGTATTTTCTTAGTAAATAAATAAGCATAGAACTTTACCTTTGGGCTCATTTTCTTCCCAGTGTATATATTTTAGGGTGATGCATTTGTACCAAGATTGATCTATTCCAAATCTTTTTCATGTATACGAGTTGGTTTTGTTATATTCCTATCAACACCATCAAAAGCTCTTTCCAATGCCACTAACTCTTTTAGAATCTTGTTTTTCTTTAGGTGGATAAATTCATTTTTGAAGATAGTCTCTCTTCCATCAATTATTTCAAAAAAATCTAAAAATCAATATCCTAATTGTGATACTCATCAACATAGTGAAGGAACTTGAGTAAATCTTGATCATCATGGAAAATCTACCAATGGAAATTATTTTTAGGAATTGATGGTCTAGTTAGCACTTCTACCTTTGAAATTCTTGCAAAATTAATATCCTTAGATTTGATAGCAATATTGGCCAAAAAAATAATCCATAATATTCTTATCCCCCTCAATTCAATCAATTGATAATGCATCAAATAATTCAATGGTATCCCATACAACAGTTTTATATTATTTTAGTCTTTTTTGTTTTGATGCATACTTGGCTCTAACTTGTGATATAACCAATTATGAGTCTCCCATAACTATGATTTTATTTATCTCATGTTTGATAGCCATATTCAAACCTAATAGAAAAGCTTCATATTTAGCTACATTATTAGTGCAACTGAAAGAGAGGATGAAAGAACATTTAAATGATTTGCCAATGGGTGAAATGAATATGACCCCTATCCTTGATCCTTCCTTTGGACATGCACGATCAAAGTGCATCAACCATATTCAATAATCATAAGGAGTTGTATGGGATTATTGTTGAAGGGGTGTTTCTTTGACTTGAACATGTTCAACTATTTCAACCTTGAAGTTATCTATGTTTGTATCAATGAAAAAAATATTTTCAATAGACTCAAATTCCTCCACAAGAACAGGAGGTCTATTTTCTCTATCCAATTTGACATGCTTTCCATTTATGGGGATAATACCATAGGATGAATCCATTTGTATGCTTCCCCCAATGGCTAGAAAAACCATCTTCTAGACAATAACATCTCATACTGAGGTAGGATGTCAACTACTATGATGTGGGTCACTGCACTCATCACATGGATCTTTGAAAGCTTCCAAAGGTTGAGTAACCATACACTACAAAGGAGAATAAGGTGGTTGGAAATAATTACACCAAAAGGTTTCTTCTACCATATTTTCCCCAATATTCTTAAGAGGATTTGGTGGATGTTTATTCAAACACCCTTTCTAATTATTTTCCATAGGCTTACCATTATGCCAAGTTGTATGATAAGGTTGGTCTGATAATTTTGGCATCCTCTCATGCCTATTATAGTTTGTTTTTTCATAAGGCAGACCTTTCTCATTTTTAGCTACTTTATAACTCAACTATTTTAGGGCACTCTTGACTTTGTCTAACTTATCTTCAAATGACGATCCTTTACTTTTCTCACCTTTATCCCAAATGAGGATTTTTATACTTCTTTTGTGCAACTTGCATAAATCTCTCTAATTGCTCACAATGTGAGTACCCATTTTGTAATAATCTCTTAAAGTAAGAGGATATTTATCTCTTAACAAGTAACCCATCTTAGCATCATAAGAATTATAGTATAATACTAAGCACATGGATTCATTAAGTCTCAAATATGGAGGGATCACGTTCATGACCTTAGTAAGTCTAGCATTAAAATCATAAACAACCTCATTTGATCCTTTACATATATTTGTAAATTTATTAATAATAAATTAGGATCAATTTTATCTCCATAATATTCTATGAAAACATCTTGAACTTATCCCAGGAACCTATACTTACATCAGGTAATCTTTTATACCAATCTTTGGCTTCATTAGTCAAATGTTGCACAAAAAGTTTCACAAGGACATCTTCATCCTCAATTTCAAAAATATAAATAAAAATTTCAAAGGATATTAAATGATCCTCACCAGATAAAACATTGTTTTTACAAAAAATGGTCAAAGTAGTTTTTACCTTAGCTAAAATAGCTTTAGGGTATCCTAGAATTTTAGTGAAGCCCAATTGTATATATCTAACAAGATTTAGAAAATTTCTAGTAGGAAAATTACCTGTGACCTCCCCCAACTTGATTGTTTTGTGATCCCATAAGAACATGACCTCCTCCAATTTGATTATTTACTACACCTCAAATAGATACTCTCCCATTATTTTGCGGAACTAATCCTTGAACATTGTTTGTTGGGATATTTTGAGATGCTCTTCCTTGATCATTGGCACCTTTGTATTGATAAATATTTGTTAATGCACCTATCTTATTTTATAATTCATCTTTGATCCTTTTGGATTCAAAATTTTGTCTAATTTTTATTTCAAATCATTCACTTCTTTTAAAAGATCTTGATCTCTTGAGTCATCATTTTTTGTCCTTTATCAAGTCTAGTGAATCTTGATGAAGTTCATAATCATCACTTGTTCTTATATGTCATCTATTTGAATTCTAGACCTAGAAGCCATAACATCTTTATACTAGAAATAACCTTGATCCTTTGTTATGGGGGATATGGCATGGTCAACATATTTATTATCTCTAGGATTATCTTTTAGGGGAATGGCTTGAGAGAATAATTTCTCTCTAATTTCAACATCTATTTTCAATCATTCCCTTTCCTTTTCAAGGTTATTTGACATCTCTTGATACTTAGGACCTACCTAGGCATTCTCAATAGCTTCAACATTATCCCCTTTCTCCAAGTTTACTTTATTTGTGTCTTTATCAACTTTAAAATTAAATGATCTATATCTTTGATCAACATTTTCATTATTCCTATATGAATCAATATTTAGAGAAGATGACCTACCTAAACTTTTAGCTTTCCAAGTTTGTTTTTCCTTTTGAAGTTATCCTACTAACATCTTGTTAGGATCATTATGAAATTGTGATCTTCTATCATCCATCTTGAAATTGTGTTCTTCAATATATGTGTTCAATGGCTTGAAAATTTCAGAGTCACCATTTGTTTAGGGAAATAGATTTCAAAGATCATTTAGGGTTTGCAATAACTAAAGACAACAATAACTATGATTGCTCTTAACTCTAACCCAAATACTATTACTATTTTATCTTTATCCCCAATAGAGTTTCCAATCTATTGGAGTTTCAAAATGATTCCTAAATAATCTCTAAAGATTAGCCTTGTCGCATGCTCAAGCGTATTAGGAGATTGGACAACAAACAATAATTTTTTTGTTAAGATCAATTTCCTCTATATTTAGGCTCTATAAAGCCTATGTGGGTTCCCCTTATGATATCACTAAAAATATGCACTACAACAAAAATACGATATCTAGCAAATTAATTCTCATACACTTGTGACAAGGATTCACAAAACATAATAGGAAAACTTTTAATATCTTTGCAAATATTCTAAGTCCCTATATGAGATACTATAATAATTATAAATAAATTACAACTTGATTAATATTTTTCAGTTTAGATTAGTTCTAGGACTTGAGATGAATATCCTAGTTTGATCGGTGCCTATCTAGGTTTACAAAGGCCTAGAATCTTATAAAATTTACCTCATATCAATTGAACATAATTTGATAATCAATAATTTTTGCTCTACTTATAATAACAAGACCAAATAAAGGCTTATAAAATCATCCTACTTAACAATCCATTTATAATAACAATATTCTTTGCATTTTAATGAAAGTAATTACTCAATTCCTTGAATAGAAGCTATCAATGAAAATATACACAGTGCAATAAATTTTTTAATGATGAATTCAATAATTCTCGATTATTTTGTCCATGAAATATATTGTATTACAAATATGGAGATGATTAAAATACTGAAATAATTTATTTATGTATGCCTCAATCAAAGATACATTGAAAATTTTTATAGACCTTGACAACAAGCCCTAACAAAACTTTTCAAACTAAGAGACTTTCCAAAATTTACAATTCCTAGACCATTTTCAAGAATACAAGCTCCTCTTAAATAGAAAAGGATAATAACATAGGCTTAAGGAGAAAAATTGACACTTGTAATATATGACAACCAAAAATTCTTGTTACAATCAGGCAATGCAACAACCCACTAATAGAACAAATTCCTTTACAACAAAGACAAAAAGAATATTGTTGAAGCTATTGAAGAAAAAAAATGATTTGAGTTGCTAATGAAGATAAAAATAAGACACTTTTGCAGCTATATGTGATCCTAGAGATCGTAATGAAGATAACAAAATTGTTGACTATTCTAACTTGGAAACATGATTTATTCTTGATATTTCTCAACTCATGAAGCATAAATTTACTTTGAAGGCCATTTGAACTCAAGAAATTTTACCACCTTATTCACATGTGCAATATACTTTGCATCTAAAATAGACATTATTTCTTTGATGAAACTATCCAAACTTGAATCCAATCTTAATAATTTATTTATAATGCTATTTAACAAGGTTGAATTTGGATCATCATTGGCAAAGATGGAGGCATACAAAGAAGGCGATATGCTACTAAAATAAAAATGTCATCTATTAAATGTCTTGATTTCTCTATAATCATCTAAAATATTTGGTATCAATGCTCCTTCCAATTACTCACAGGAATTTAACTTACTCTTAATTTGAATGTCCAATTTGATATGATAAGTAGATATATCATTTAGCAATCCAATTACTTCATAAGTACTTACTATCTCAAAAGGGGCCTTAGGACTAAATTTGTATTGCTTTTATATCCATTCCAAAGATTTTTCCCTAGGAGTCCAAGTGCTTAGTATTTCTTCTAATCTTTTCTTATGTTGCATATAGTTGGTGTGTGCTTTTCTTAAGTTATTGTATCAAGCCTAGGTGTCATCTAACTTATGGAGAATGTATGATAATCTACAATCCATTAGATCATCTATAATATTAGTCACCTTCTTGTTTCCTTCCTATTTGGATAACCTTTTTGCTTCTCTTCTATTACTTAATTTTTTCTTCAAATCCTAAATATTCTCAATGATAAAAATTCCCTATCCTAAATTAAAGTGTCAATTGAGATTTATTGAGGGGTAGAAAGCTCTAATATAATGCATGGGAGAGGGGAAAGGAGTGACTTCATTACTGTATTCTTGAAACAACATAGTATAATCTCCCTACAACTTATCAAAATATGCTTATAATTTCTTAGTTGAAGCCTCACTAAAAAATGTAATTGTTACCACCAATGATGCTACTTGAGGAGTAAATATATCTACAAGTCTCTTGAAAATAAGGTGTCTAATTAGTTACTTGACATTATTTTTAACCTAAGGCTTCTGAGTTTTTGGAACAACTACCCAAATTTCTAGAGTTTCAAATATTGCACAAAATCCATATGCAAGATATAAATCCTTGGCTTGTTCTTTAGATGTCAACACTTATTCACTTGTATCTTGCATCTTGATAGTACCCAGTAAAATATTTGAGGCAATATCACATTCTAGCAGCAAAAACCAACCATTATCTTACATAGATTTCCTTCCTTCCTCAGGAGTAATGTTATTAACAGTAACATCCACTTCATGCATGACTTTCTTAATGATTTCATTCATTTATTTTGTTGTAGCATTCTCCCTCTCCTTATTTAAATTCTAAAAAATTCTTCCATCTTGTTCTTTATCAATAAATCTGTGAATTCCTTAGATTTTACAAATTGACTATCTAAAATAAATTTTATACAAGCAAATTCCCTAACATCATTTATCACATTTCCTCATGTATTAAGATTAATAAACATTTTATCTTGAGGGATCTTCAATTTGGATCCTAGGTGGGAATGCAAGGACTTGGTTCACTTCTATAGGTTTTGGTACATTTTCCCATATTTCTTTAGTATTTTCATAATCTAGTGAATAATGAACCAAGGGTTTGAAAACACTTGGTTTCTTTGGAGGATCAATTTAAGGAGCACTTGATGCTTCTAGAAATTAAATTTTTGCATAGGTTATTCAATATCCTATTCTCTTGGTTGTTCTTCTTCTCTAACTAACTTATGAGGTAATGCATAAACCCAAGGAGAAAAAATGATAACATTGTCAAGCATGGTTTGCATTCTGACAATGGGGTCCTTAATTTCCTTGTATTATCTAGGATAATTAGGGTTATCATGTTTTCTCTATTCTTATCCTTTGAGAATTACTACCCATGCAATTTTCCCTTCTTTTTACCTTTGTATCTAAGATATAATTTTTTATTATATCCTCAAATGATCAAAATCATGATAAAATTGTGCTCTTTCCACTCTTTCTTTAACTTGACTAATGAAGTATTTTGGGTCACAATTCCTCTTCATGTCTACCCTCGTTCTATAGGGTTACAATAAGGAATAAATTAATTTTAACCCTTCCTTGGTATTAATCACAAAGTCAACAAAATACAACTGAAGATGCTAACAATGACCTTGTCATATTTTCCTTGAGGAAAAATTTATTGTTTCATTCAATTGTCACATGATTTCCAAAAATATAATTTTTTCTGGTATAAATCTTAGAAGAATGTGTGGTTTCACTTGATAACCATATACTTTGATAAATATAGTATTAGAATGGAGAAACCAATCTCCTCAATTATGATCAATTCCAACATTAGGTGTCCCATCCTTGGACCTCAATAAATTTATTACCTTCTAAGATAATCTGCTAGCACTCTTATAACCCAAATTCTCCATAACCAATTGCAAAATACATCCCTCAATCATAATATAATTTGATGCTAGACAATTCATTTCCTAGATATGTGTGCACCCCTAAACAAGAAATGGTACTCCATCATCATGAAATCTTAGTTGCATTAAAACATTCCAAATAGGTCTTCCACTATATAGAAAAATATGACAAAGCAGAGAATACCAGTTAAAGTATTATTTCATCATCTCCCTTAATTAATATTAGACCCTTATAAATTCCATCAAAAATAAAAGTGAAAAAATCAAAGCTCCTATTTAAAATTTTGTTGAATATTGGTTGTCATCATCATTAAGTGTATGCCATTTGTGCCTTACAATCCACAGCTAGAACTTGGCATAAGGAAAAGTAAGTTTTTATGAAGTAGTCCTAAAAAATATCATGAGTAAATGGCTCTACTTCATCTCTATCAAACTTCACAAGTCTTCCATTTTGATCTCTTCTTCTATGGTGAGGTAACCACATTCCCTATAGAGCTATGTTTATCCCTAGAAAAATATTTGTATAGTGAATCAAAATCTATAGGTATATTTTTAGCTAAATTCAAATTGAACACCTCACAAGAAATTTGTGTCTACTCTGGTTGAAACACCACCCTTGTTCAAAATTAATTTGGATTGTGAATCATATTTTTGGAAATAGCTCTTACCAATCCCATATTGATAATAACATTTGGTACCACTAATCTACCTAAGTCCAAATTCCATATTGTTGGAACACATTTGTTGTTGCACCAAAAGATTGACCTATTAATGCTCAATACAAAAGCCAAAGAAACGGATTCATGGGAGGTTGTTAGTCCATGTCCTGAATTCAAAGCGAGACACTGGCCATTAGTCCAACAATCCCCCCTCAGCATCACCCGAAGGGATTCAAACCTGTGACCATGGCTTTGATACCATTTGTTGGAACATGTTTATCGTTGTGCCAAAAGATCGACCTATTAATGCTTAATACAAACAACAGAAGTAAAAGGATCCACAGGAGGTTGTTAGTTCATGTCCTAAATCCGAAGGGAGATGCTGGTGGTTTTTCCAACACATGTTTGATGTGAGCCTTGCAACATCACTCTTTTATAACAATATTTGAAGAGGTCCCACCCCTAAACCAAGATGGTTGCATCCCTCACTAACTTGGCCCTATCAATCAATAAGTCTAAAAGAATCCCATATTCTTGTACATACTTGGATTTATTAGAAGAAATTAAGAGTTGACTAATAATGTCTTCCTCCAACCCCTATTTTTTTTCCTAGCTCGGGATGATGCTCGACTCATTTTTAGGGTTTAATTATAGAACTAGGGTTTTAATTTTATTGAAAAACTAGTCCAAGGTTATTTGAAAAATCATAATGTGATTCCTTAGATGTAGAAAAAACTTTTTACATTCACAAGAAAGGAAATTTTTACTTACCCATTCTCATCTCTTGGAAACCCTAATTTATGTAGACATATCTTATGTAATAGCTCCAATGACTTAATTATCTTAAGATAACTTTTGTCTTGCAATAATGAATAATTCAATAAAACTAAGTTGTGTTTATCATTGATGTGGTAGGAATCAATTAATTATGTAGTTATGGATCAAATGAGAAAAACCTACAATTTTCCATTAGCAATTCTCAAGTTTGAATGTAGGTCATTGATCTTGGTGGGAGCTTTCTTGATTGATAGTTAGTGCATGACTTTTCCTTAGCATAAAATGTGTTTGAATGTTCATTAGCCAAGTCGTGTTGTGAAGGCTACAAGCACTAAAATATTAAATTTCCACCGATAAAGTTGTCTTTGAGTCATAGGGTTGGCCCCACATCTACCATCGAGTTCTCAACATGGATAAATTTAAGAAATGACCCGGGAAAAGGTATAAAATCCTTGCAAATCTTGTATTATTCTCAAAAAAATATAGATTCAATTGGCAGATCTTTTGTAATTACTAGAATTTTATAGAAAATCTTAGAGATTTTTTTTTTTGACAAAAGGAAAAAAGCATGTATATTATATTAATATAATATTAAATAATTACAAAAATGCCTTTAGATGGCAAAGACTATGCAGCCTGGAGTTTTTCATGGAAGAATGTTTAACAACCCAGCTACCAAAATTTCATCAGGATGCCCAACTTTGGACCCTATACAATATGAACTGTCAACATTAAACAAAAGCTACTTTTTAAATTTTAATCACCCCTGTGTGGATAGTGAATTGAATTTTCTCCTTTCTCCTCCTACATTGTTGTCTGAGCTTGGATGACCGAAACAATTTGTGAACCACGTTGAGCTAAGTGTCATCTCATTATTCATCTCAGTTCGTCGCCTTTAACCCACTCACATCACTATTCCGCCTTCCCATCATCGCCATATCAAGGGGACTTCAAATCCATTCCCTTCCAAATGGCCATGTCTCCTCGAAGTGAAAGACTCCTTAATATGATTGCATTATCGATATGTTGAGGGGATGGGGTTTCCTATCCACTGAAATCTCAATGTCACCACAATATGACATGTCGCCCCGTCGAAGGGACTCCAGAATGACTCCCACCGAAAACATCAAGTCACAAAAATGCTTTTATACCTATATGTTCACTACCCATCGATATGTCAAGGGGACATCAAATGTCATCCCATCGACATGAAGCACTCTCATCGATGAAACTCCAACTCAACCCCATTACACTATTGCTTCCACCATTGGACTATTGATGGGACATAGAATAGGGTCTCACCGAAGACCAGGCGTCACTCTGATGTAACACCATCGTCACCCTTTCACTATCTTGCTATCACCATGTCACTATGTCGAAGGGACTCTAAATCTACTCACTTCAACATGTTATGGTCTCCCCGATACGAACACATAAACAACACCAACCGAAAGACAAGGTATGAAGGTCAACGAACCATGTAAAGCTAAGTGTCATCTCATTATTCATTTCCATTCATCACCTTTGACTCGCTCACAACATTGTTTTTCCTTCTTGTCATCACCATATTGAGGGGACTTCAAATCCCTTCCCCTCAAAATGACCAGGTCTCCTCAAAGTGAAAGTCTCCTTAATGTCTTTGCATTATTGACATGTCGAGGGGATGGGGTTTTCGTCTGCCCAAAATCTCAATTTCACCATGATATGACATGTCAGCACATCGAAGGGGACTCCAAAATGACTCCCACCAAAAACATCAAGTCATAATGATGCTTTTATACCGGTATGTTCACTACCCATCGGGATGTCGAGGGGACATCAAATGTCATCCCACTGACATGAAGTACTCTCATCGATGAAACTCCAAAGTAACCCCTTTACACTGTTGCTTTTTCCATCGAACTGTCAATGGGACATAGAATAGGGTCCCATAGAAGTCCAGGTCTCACTCTGATGTAACACCATTGTGACCCCTTCACTGTCGTGCTATCACCATGTCGCTATGTCGAAGGGAATCTGAATCTACTCACTCCGACATGTTATGGTCTCCTGAATACAAACACATGGACAATGCCAACCAGAAGACAAGGTATGAAGGATCGATCACCAAACGACTATAATGGCATAAGTGATAACTTATGTGATCGATAACCTCCAGTCGATAGTCAACGACAAGATAGAAAACTTGTTAAAGCACCATGACTGCAAAATTCTTTAGTGTTTAAAATAGAAAATTCTACAAAAACCTAGGGTTTATTTGATAAACCCTAACAACACTCGAAAGCATAGATAATTCCATTCTGAGCTCATTCTTCAACCTCTGAGCCTGCAATAAAGCATAATTCTACCTCATTTTCTCCTCATGTGTCATTGTCACCACTTGAAATGACTGCATTTTTGCTAAAACTATATTTTCCTCCGTCGAATATCATTGCATGAGTTCTTTTGCTACAATCTCGGCTAAAATTGAAAATGTGTCAACCATACTAACATCTGAAATGGTCACTTCTTGATTTTGACATCCCATATTTGCAAGGTAATCTGCTAACCTACTCCCTTCACGATATGTATGCAAAATTTGGAAAGAATGAAACTTGTCTAACAGTGACCAAACATTTTCTAGAATATATTACAAATGCCAATTGTGACACAATCTTTGCTTACATGCATTTATAATTATTAATGAATCATCCTCCACATGAATTGAAGTTATACCTAGATGCTTTGTAAGCTTTAGACCATGTAGGAGTGCCAAAGATTTTGCCACATTATTCATGCCAGAAGGTAGAGCAATTGATTTGGCTGCCTTTAATTCTCCACAAGAATCCCGAGTACACACCCCTGTGCCTAAAACACCTGGGCTCCCTGTTGATGCTCCATCAAAATTCAGTTTAAAGTAGTCTAGAGATTGGGGTTTCCATTTAACCAAACTTCTATCAATCCTTGCCTTGTGAGCTTGTTGCAAACTGCCTTTGAAGAGTGAAACTATGTCTTTCCAACTCTTTAGAATATTATCATCCCATGATTTGAAAGGAGAGTCAACCCTTTTATGATTTTGAACATATGTATTCACTACTTATGTGGCTGATTTTTATATCATAACTTGAACATTCTGCACTAATGAAGATACCTTTCTAAAGATGCGCTTATTCCTCTCCTACTAGATAGACTAGACTACTGTGGTTGGAATTGAATGCCAAATGCATGCAAACAAAGAAGATTTATATAACACTGGCCAAGCTGAAAAAAGATCATAGACTGTATTTAGCAAAGGAGCAACAAAGCTTAATTTCTGTAAAATAAACTGCCAACAGAGCTAGGCATATGAACATTGTAGAAAAAGGTCCAGTCAACATCCTTAGGAACTTCCCCACAGAGAACACATATGAAAGGCTCCGCAAAGCCTAATTTAGTTAGCCTATCACTTGTCAACACCCTTTTTCTTAGCACTAACCATGCGAAGCTACCTGCTTTTGGTAATGTCATGTTGTTCCAACAAAAAGAGAAAGCTCTTTGAGATTGCATTTGGACTTCTTTGTTAAGAATAGCCTTATACCCTTGCTTAACTGAATTTAACATCCATCTTTGGAGGGGGTCCATATGATTTGGTTAGGTTTTCTTGTTAGAAACACTAACCTCTAGATACTAAAATACTTTGAATCGAGTTCTGTTGAGTTGGTGTAATCCGTGTTTAGGGAAAATCCCTCCAACATACTCTACCAGTTACTTCATCTATTGAGTAAACATAGTCAATTAACCTACTGCCCCATAACTAAGATAAAGTTCTGGTATAACTAATTGCAGTTCTATTGAGTAAACATAGTGAATTAACCTATTGCCCCATAATTGAGATAAAACTAGTATAGTTGATTGCAATATAAAATCTTGGAGAATTACTTTTATTGAAACCAATAAAATATTTGCATTGACAAATTAAACTTGTTTTTAAACCAATAAAATATTTTCATTGGTGAATTAAACATGTTTTCAAACCAATAAAATACTTTTGTGACAAATTAAACCTGTATTAAAAAACCAGTAAAATATTTTTATTGATGAATTAAACCTATGTTGAAATCAATAAAATATTTTTGTTGGTGAATTAAACCTATACTCAAACCAATAAAATATTTTCATTAGCGAATTCAATCTATTTTTAAACCAATAAAATAGTTTCATTGGCAAATTAAGCTTGTATTCAAACGAATAAAATATTTTTGTGGTAAACTAAACTTGTATGCAAACAAAAATTATAGTTTGGGTGGAAAAAATATCAAATGCTAAAGTATAATGATTAAGTTGTAACTTAGCAATTTATACTTGTTATGATCAGAAGTGAGCAAAACTTATTACGAGTCAATATTAGAGGCAAATAAACTTACCAATTATGTAGCCAATGGAGTTGATCAACATGCATTAATGTTGGATATTGGTGGTGGTTGATCAACTTGGCAACACTTGATGTCTTGTCATGAGTCATGTCATTAACTACAATTGTAATTAATAGTGATGGCTCCATTAATAAGGACTATAAATTATCATCGGGTGTATGTTTGTAAGCTCAAAATGACAAATATAGATACATCTCTATGTCTGGTTAGTCCGTGGAGTCAGGTGGCTTTTTTGGGTGTCATGTAATGTCCCCAAATTTTTGGTAAAGTGGCTTAATTAATTTAATTGATTTAAGTTGTCCAAAAATTAATATTATTTCAAAATGATGACTTTAATTGATTATTTTAATTAAAAAAAAGTGGAAATAATAAAATATTAAAAATGTCACTTTATTAAATAAGTTTCTTCTAGAAGATTTATTGGAGTATTTAAAAGGAGTTGGGTGCAAGGCATTTGGCATCCATAGTTGAGTTGATATTTCTCATGCTTTATGCAATGGCTTAAATCTTTGAGGATGAAAACCTTCAGCATATTAGAAGGGTTGGATGAAAACCTAACTCTTTCTAGGAGTGGATTCGCGACGGAGTTCACATTGAGCTTACTGGTTTCAGTTTTGGAGTTTCAAGAACATTTGCTAAAGAGAGCAAGTTCAAGAAATTATGTGTGTTTTCTCTTAAGACAAAATTTCCCAGTTATTTGATAAATTAGGTGGTCCATCTGTGATATTCAATAGCAAACATCTCAATTCATATTTGTGGGGTTATCACGTCTTTTGCATCATATGAAAGCTCAAAATTTATGTGAATTTATGAATGGAAGATTGTCTAGTTTAGGGTTGAAAGAAATTATATCACTTCCACTTGAAGTGAGAATTATGAGGATGTGTAGTTTGATTGATATTTCTGCACATTAATAGTTTCTAATCAAGATAAACCTTGAGGTCGAATTATCTAATCAACACATTGCATGGATTGAAGGGTTATATATTTTAATCAAAATTATCAGGGTGATACATTTATAATGGTCGAGAATATTGCCACGACTATTCTGAGACGATGCTGAAGACAGTGTAACTATTATTATCAGGAGATTATTACCCAAGAATTGAAGTTCGGTTATATTGGGAGTTTGATTAATATTATTGCTTTCTGATTGAGATAAATCACCTATCTGAAGCCGACGCTATTGTTGTCAATAATATATGAAGGAGAAGTTCAGTCAACAGACCCGAGTTCAATAGGATATCCATGGGTTTTTTTTGAACAACTTCATTGACAATTCTGGGAGACCCGACCATACCCAGGGAATCGTATTTCTTCACACCAGTGGAATGTGCTTGCAAGATTATAAGGGATTGATGCCAAAGTCACCAGCATAAGGATCTGGGTTATATCTGGGTGCATATCTGCACATATTTGAAGTCATATTTTATATCACCGTTAGGCACAGGGAAAAGATAAGAAGCTGCCAACATTCATGATGTTTGTGCCTTCTTCAATCTGCTGTCATCAACTTATCCACCTGCTGCTGCTACATCAAAGCATCTCAAAGGGCTCGATACGGGTATTAATAAGTTGGTTTTGAATCAATCAAAAATAAAATAAAATAATCCTCTTCAAATAAAATTCAATCTTCTTAAAGTGAACATGTAAAATATTTAACTTTATAAATTTTAAAAATTATTTATTGTGAACACGATTGGCTAAATTTTTTTGTCTATTATGAACAGAGAAAAATGAAGGTGAACTATTATTTTGCCTTTTTTTAAGAAATGGATTTTACCTTACTTCCATATGCAATATCTTATATAAGTTAGGCTACAATTATATAAATTATAGATATTATAAATATAAGGTGTTATTATACCTTATCCAACATTAATAAATGTATGTAAGTGTCATTTTGTTCCACTAGGTTAATATAGGCATATATTTTAAAAGATTATATAAATTTTGTATTAATATGTTAATATTTACAAAATATATGAGTTATTTATAGTAATTTTATTTATTTAAAATATAGTTTATAATATATTTAATTTGAAGAATATTTTTTAATTTTATATTTTGGAAAAAAATATTGTTCATTATTTTGATAATTTTTATTATTATTTAAAAGGGTGAAATGAAAATATATATTTGTTTTGTTTTATATTTATTTTATATCTATATGTTTTACTTTTATATTTAATTATGTTAGTTGTGTTTTAATTTGTATGTACACATTTACAACATTAAATTCTTGTTTTATCTTGTTATATACCTCTTTATATAATTATATAAATTATATAAATTTTGTCCTTGAGAAATAAATAAATTAATATGATTAATTTATTAAAAATTGAAACTAAATATAAAATAATTTTATAATAAACATTAAATTATCAATTCATTAAACATAAATCAACTAAATATCACATAAATAGATATTATTATTTATAAGAATATTATTTTTTATTGATCGCAAAAATCATACCATTAAACTATTAACTTCTAATTATTAAATTAGTACCTTTTTTATATTGAAGTCAAGCAATAATTAAAAATTACAAATAGAAAGGCAACCAAAGGGTTGCTAAATAAACACAATCATAGACTATCAACGGTACAATACAATCCATAATGGGCAAAGATCACCTCACCAAACTTGGCATAGACCTCACTAAACAACAACACTAGATTCTGAATTTGAATATACATTGTAGCTATATAGAACCTAAAGAGCCTTTTTCATAAAATACAACCCATTTAATGGGAAAATAACACCTCACAAAACTTGGCATAGACCTCACTAAACAACAACATTAAATTATGAATTTGAACATACATTGTAACTGTATAGAACATAAGGAGTCTTTTTCATAGAGCTAAAGCATTTGATACTTTATCTTATCCAAGTGGTTGCTGATTTTCACCTTTTATTTGGGCACCCCTTGCAATTGAGAACACAACACAACAATTTGGAAAATAACATTAGAGTAAAACTTTAGCATTTCTCCTTCCTGGTGAACATTATGTTTAGCAAAAATTGATAAGCATATACTTTTCCATATATTAAGTAAAATAATGTCTCATAGAATCTGCAACAACATTATTTTGCATGTCAAATCCCAATAAAGCTTCTTTCCACCTTAATTTGTGCTAAAAAATCATAGAAATAAATTTAAAGATAACATTTCATTTCCTTTTAGTCCATGGATAGTCCCAAAAAACATGTTTTAGACTTTCATTATACTGCTAGAAAGGACATTTAACCAGTTGCACCATCATGCATCGTAACCTATCACCAACAGGTAATTTGAAATGCAAAACTTTCCAAGCCAATATTTGAGCATTAGCCTCAACTTTTGACCTCCAAATCTGTGCACTCAGTCTTCTCCAAGTCTTTCCTTTGAAATTGCATTTCTATTTTTGATTAAGCCTTGGCGTTAAAGGCAGAGAAGGAAGCAAATTTAGGTAGACTTTTTTTAAAGGAAAATAACCAAATTGGATTTTGGACAACCACCACCAATTTTGAGAATATTGTGTTGCAAGGGAGTACAAAGTTTTATAACAAGGTCCATGGGAACCAAAGCTCTCACAAATATGACAAAGCTTTTAAGCTATTTAAAGTAAAATTATTCTTAAAAATATGCCAAGTAGCCTAATCCAACACATTATAGTCCCACAAATCTCCAAATTGTTAAATCCATTTATTAAATAGATGAAGGGCATGTCTCAGAAAAGTAATAGCAAGAGATTGTCCTTGGTATTGAACCATTCTATTCCACCAAATGAAAGATGCGCAAAAGTTGAACCCACGTTGTAAAGAGGCACTTTTCCAATTCAAACAATTACACACTAGTTGCCAAGCCCTTCATATGGACAACAAAGGAAATGATGCTTTAAGCTGAAAAAAAGAGCAAACATAATTTTATCAATCTATCTAACCGATTGCCATTTGTTTTGAACAACAACTTGTATGATTCAATAATGAACGAAAATCTTCCAAGGTTCATCTCCAACAACCACTCTAACTATCCATTTAGTAACCAAATAAACACCTTGGGTTTTGGGATCTAATAAACCCAACCCCCCCTTGATTTAGGTTGAATGCAGTGCAACCAAGAAGTTGATTTGAAACCAACATCCCCATTCCAATTAGACCAAAGGAACTGTCTAATGAGTTTGATAAGATCTTCATATCTCTTTTTGAAGGCATCCAACAGTAGGAGTAATACACATGTGAAGTTGGGAATATTCGATTCACAACTTGAATCTTCCCAACTAGTGGTAAAAAAATATACCCCTAAGAGCAAATCTTATTTTCCAACTTGGTAAGAAACTATTTCCACATATCAAATAGCTCATCATAAAACTAAATTGTGGTGAATACTGATGTCGTCCCAGATTGGATACCAAAAGATTGGAAGAAAATTAATTCTTATTAGTACTTGTTGTGAGTTTTGTTTTTTCTTAGTTGATTTTGAACAAATCAAAAAAAAAAAATCTCTTCAAATAAAATTCACTCTCCCTAAAGTAAACATGTAAAATATAACTTTATAAATTTTAAAAATTATTTATTGTGAACATGATTGGCTAAAATTTTTTGTATTATGAGCGGAGTTTTAAGAAAAATGAAGGTGAGTTATTATTTTTCATTTTTTTAGGAATAGATTTTACCTTACTTCATATGGATTATCTTATATAAGTTAAACTACAAATAGGTAAATTATAGACATTATAAATATAAGGTGCTATTATACTTTATCTAACATTAATAAATGTATGTAACTACCATTTTGTTCCACTAGGCCAAAATATAGGTATTTATTTTAAAATATTATGTAAATTTTGTATTGATATGTTAATATTTAAAAAACATATGTAAATGTATGTAACTACCATTTTGTTCCACTAGGTTAGAATATGTTTTCAATTTGAGAAAAATAAATTTCACAACTCCCAAGGATCACTTGCAATCAAACACCTATCACAGAAAGAGTGCATAACAAAGTTATGGAGGCCAAAAGCTATTGATCCATTTGAAAAAGCATGAATCATAATTAATGTGCATCTTAATGATTATACAATAGAGAATCCTTATAAAAGGATAATAAACTTAGAAACCCGGGATGAGGATAAAACACGATCATAACATATGTCCTCATCTTATGGCATGAGACATAAAAATATGGCCTAAGTAAGCTTAAGTAATTAGAATCTTGAGTGTTGAATTTTGTGGTGAGAATATAGTAAGTCTAGCATTAAAATCATAAACAACCTCATTTGATCCTTTACATATATTAGTAAATTTATTAATAATAAATTAGGATCAATTTTATCTCCATATTATTCTATGAAAATCATCTTGAACTTATCCTAGAAACCTATGCTTACATCAGGTAATCTTTTATACCAATCTTTGGCTTCATTAGTCAAATATTGCACAAAAAGTTTCATAAGGACATCTTCATCCTCAATTTCAAAAATAAAAATAAAAATTTCAAAGGATATTAAATGATCCTCACCAAATGATACATTCTTTTTACAAAAAATGGTCAAAGTAGTTTTTAACTTAGCTAAAATAGCTTTAGGGTATCCTAGAATTTCAATGAAGCCCAATTATATATATCTAACAAGATTCAAAAGTTTTCTAGTAGGAAAATTACCATGACCTCCCCCAACTTGATTGTTTTGTGGTCCCATAGGAACATGACCTCCTCAAGTTTGATTATTTACTACACCTCAAATAGATACTCTCGCATTATTTTGTGGAACTAATCCTTGAATATTGTTTGTTGGGATATTTTGAGATGCTCTTCCTTGATCATTGGCACCTTTATATTGATAAATATTTATTAATGCACCTAGATCCTCTTTTATAATTCATCTTTGATCCTTTTGGCTTCAAAATTTTGTCTAATTTTTATTTCAGATCATTTACTTCTTTTAAAAGATCTTGATATCTTGAGTCATCATTTTTGGTCCTTTCTCAAGTCTAGTGAATCTTGATGAAGTTCATAATCATCACTTGTTCTTATACCATCTATTTGAATTCTAGACCCATAAGCCATAACATCTTTATACTAGAAAGAACCTTGATCCTTTTTTATGGGGGATATGACATGATCAACAAATTTATTTATCTCTAGGATTATCTTTTGAGGGAATGGTTTGAGAGAATAATTTCTCTCTAATTTCAACATCTATTTTCAATCATTCCCTTTCCTTTTCAAGGTTAGTTAACATCTCTTGATACCTAGGACCTACCTAGGCATTCTAGCATTATCCCCTTTCTCTAAGTTTACTTATTTGTGTCTTCATCAACTTTAAAATTAAATGATCTATATCTTTGATCAACATTTTCATTATTCCTAGATGAATCAATATTTAGAGAAGACGACCTACCTTAATTTTTAGCTTTCCAAGTTTGTTTTTCCTTTTGAAGTTATCCTACTAACATCTTGTTAGGATCATTATGAAATTGTGATCTTCTATCATCCATCTTGAAATTGTGTTCTTCAATATATGTGTTCACTGGCTCAAGAAAATTTCAAAGTCACCACTTGTTTAGGGAAATAGATTTCAAAGATCATTTAGGGTTTGCAATAATTGAAGACAACAAGAACTATGATTGCTCTTAACTCCAACCCAAATACTATTACTATTTTATCTTTATCCCCAATAGAGTCACCAATCTATTGGAGTTTCAAAATGATTCCTAAATAACCTTTAAAGATTAGCCATGTCACATGTTCAAGGGTATTAGGAGATTGGCCAACAAATAAGAAATTTTCTATGAAGATCAATTTCCTCTATATTTAGGCTCTATAAAGCCTATGTGGGTTCCCTTGATGATATCACTAAAAATATACACTACAATAGAAACAACCTCATTGTAGTGTATAAAGCCTATAAAGCCTATGTGAGTTCTTGTGGTTGGCCTCAAGAACTCACCTCATCGAGGAGGCTGCTTGGGGTTCTTTGAGTGGTCCTGGTAGGGTTGGGAGGTGTAGGACACTTTTCCCTTCACCCATTGTGATATTTTCCTCATGTTAGAACCTCTTGTGGTCTGCCCAACCTTGGGAGTTATCCCCATTGTGGACTAGTGTGAGGTGAGATTGGGTGTCTAGGACCTTTATGGTTCTCGATCATTTTCATTATTTTTTAGTCCATTTGTAGTCATGGCTCATTCCTTGTAGTTCCTAGGGATTTTTTTAGTGCTAGCTTAGATTTGCTCACTGGTTAGGACACTAGCGCTAGAGTTAGCACACTAGTGCTAGAGTTAGGACTATAGTGCCATGAAGGATTACACCACTTGTCTAGGACTTTGGTACCAAATTAGGACTCTAGTGCTAAACTAGGGCTCCAACATTAGAACTAGACATCTACACACTTGCACTAGTACCCTTCTTGGGTGCTTGTCCTATCTAGGCGCTAGTTTCCTCCGATGCCTTATTTTCATCCTTTTACATTTTTTTGTTCTTTTGGTTATCTCTCGAGGAAAATTTACATACAAAAATTGTCCTCCTCGGCCTATAGATTCTTCCCATGTCAAAAAGTGTCAAAATCAAGGAGTTATGACACTTGTTTTCCTTAGAAAGCATATTATTTCTTGTAAGCAATCTATTGTCATTCCAATTGATAAAGGGTTTGTACCTCCCAATAATATAAAAATCAAATTAAAGATAAATGATAATAAACACAATAATCAATACATAAAAAATAATCTAAACTATAAAAAAATCCAAAACTTAAAAAATATAAATATATAATTTCACACTCTAATGAACATTTATTTTCCATCCCCTTTTCCAAAGTTATTTAAGTCTTTCATTCAATCCTCCGACTAGAAAAAAACCACTTCTAGCAATCTAATGGCATTCCATTGAATTTACATGTAACATGTAACTTTTTCTGTTACAAGAATTAAAAATCTAACAATTCACAAGGTTGTTCTATGTAAATGAATTAAAAAATGAAGCATCTAAAGCATTGAGGCAAACGATTAGAGTGAAAGAAAAACTCTGTTGAATCTCAACTCTGGATCGAATCGCGCCTTATAACAGAGCACACAAGTAGTAGCAGTATCAGCAACGACAGGAGCAGCGGCAATGTAAAAGCTGAAATGAAGAAACCCAGTTGAATCAAGGATATTCACATTTCCATTATCAGCAGTCGATTGTGGCGGTGAAATGCTGGGACTTCATCGCTGACTGCTAGCGCAGGCTCGATTCTCACACCTGCTACTAGAAAAAAGAGCTCAGTGAAAAACAATATCAAGCATAGCAGTAGGCGTGGAAATGGCTTTCAAGAGTTTCGGTGGGAATTCAGGTCCTGTGGCGCCTCCTAAAAAATCTATCTCCTTCGGCCCTTCTGATCAATCCCCTCCTCGCCCTTCGAATATTCCAGGCAGAACTTCTCCATCTCCACCGCGGTCTCGACCCAAACCCAGGAATTCACCTTCTCCACCTCATGAAGCCCTGAAGCCAAGGCCCAGGTCCAGCTCCCCCATTCCTCCTCTTCTTAATGATGATGAACGACAAAGGTATTTTTCTACTCCTGCTGATTGCGCGCTATAATACGCCTATATTCAATGTATATATGTATGTATCTCTATTGCAATGATTGGACCTGCAGAGAAAGTGAAGCCAAGGCGAGGAGGCTGGCTCGTTTCAATACCGAGCTCAGTTCCCCAATTCGTTCTTCTTCTCCTCCATTGGAACGTCAGCAGCAGCAGCAGCAGCAACTGAATCCCCTGCAGAAGAAGGAGGTGGATGAGACCATGGACTATGAAGATTCAGAACCCATTCTGGGATCCTGCCCAGACATGTGCCCAGGTAAGGAGGGTACCATCAAACTTCATAAGCAGGACTTCATCACAGGTTTTATTTAGTTTTTGTTTTCTTCTGTTGAGTTTGCCGCACAGAGTTTTCTGCCTATAGAAAGTTGCGTATATGATGGTTTCTCAAATAGCACTTAAAAATCAGGTGAATACAATATCTAGTCTACTTAAGTGTTTTAATGGCCTTTAGTCCTTAAGACTTTCTAGGGCTTAAGAGGAAATATGTGGTCTATATAAGAAACCCTAAATTGGCAATTCATTTCATTTTCTTGTCCAGATGATAATGAGCGGCAATGTTGTCCCAAAATTTTAACGAGTTATCATCGAGAAACATATTTGCTATCCTGAAATTTTTCTCTTGCAATTTCTGCGGACGGTGGCAGCTTGAATTCTCTAATTGCTGAATGTTATAGGTGAGCACTTTTGGAAAAGTGGGTGTGGTACCTTTCTCCATATCAGCTGATATCACTCCCATTCGAGTATAACTACTGTGTTGTTACGTCTTTGGAACAATAAAGCCATGTAATCTTTGGAACAATAAAGCCATGTAACTTTCTAATGCCCACCTCTGAAAAAGCAGGGGGTTTCCGGGAATTTTAAAAAACATATCTACAATACTTTTTTTCGTCATCATTCTAATTCAGAATAACTAAATTTAAATTTTAATGGTCCTCACCAGACTTAAATCTTTGGTGGCCGAAATATATTAGGTTTAGGTTTAAGCGTTCCAAGGTTTGGACTCGATGCAAAACTTAATCAAATTGAATTGTTATGTTGGACCTGAATTACCGCATCGGATGCCAGATTTGGGCTGATGAGAATATGGACCCTTCGGGTCTTGAAACCATTACTTTAAAATCTTAGAACACAATTTAACATTCAAGGCCAGGGGTTGTCATCATGAAAGTGAAACCAAGGTTCATCCACATATTATGGAGGGTTAAAGGTCAATTGATGAGAGTGGGTAATCTCTCCTTTACTTCGAGGTTATGTTAGACTTAGGAGGGTATTCTAAGACATATACCTTAACAAGTATTTAAATCAAACAAAATGAACAACTAAAAATAACGAACAATAGTTATACCCAAATAAATACTGACCCAAATTTTGTCTCTAAGTCAAGTATAATTAGCTGCATAAGGTTTCTATATAGCTGATAATAACGTCATTGCAGGATATGCAAGATGATGATACATGGACATGATTCACAAAGTATTTTCTGCTGGAAATGTTCACAGATAGCATTTTCCCTATTTTTTATAATTGAAACGTGAATTGCAGAGATATGAGAATTAAGCTCAAATTACTAGTTAATGGTTGTATTTGTCTAGAAGCGTGATTGAGTCATTTGTTTCCTAGGACTGGTGCCTATTCAAATGGGTAACAGAGTCACAGTTTACAATTGGGGAGAAATAGTGAATAGAAACATAGAAGGATGATCTAAACATAAATGCATCAGGGAGAACGCATTAGACATAAAACATTCTTAATCATCCAAAGTTATGATATATGAATCCATATGCAAGAAATAAATGATCATTGCAAGGTTTATAGTGTCTTAAAAATGCTGTGACATTTATCAAACCCATGTCAAATGTGACAAGAGAGAAACTGGATAAATTGTTACAAATTCCCCTAAAGACATACATACAACCCTAGAGACATTATATCCGAGATGTCCTCGATAGTTGCTGACCTTCAAATGCTTCAGAATCCACTATATTCTTGATAGGTTGAAACCCTAAAAAAATGCCTAACACTCACAGAAGTCCATTGGAAACAGCAATGACCAATTCCTCGAATGAAATAGGAACTTCTACATACAGAAAAATAGAAAATGGCCACTCAGAATGCCTGCAGAAATCTGCAACAACTCCAATAATTTAAATTTACCAACTAAATTGATGGCAGCCTGCATCATAGTTCAACAAAACAATAAAAAACGTGTCTACAATAACTTCTACAACATTAGATCTCCATCATTCGGTTGAGAAGTATAGATTTGAATGGCACACTTCAAATCAAACCATAATTGCAGACGTTGCAGTTGTTGTAGTAGTTGAATGGATGCATACATAGTTGTGGCTATGAAAATGGTTCATAGGGTGTCAAAATCTTGGTTCTACCTATACATTGGATGCCATTGTGGAGATAAATAACATATTTTACCAATAAGAGCGCTGTACAAGTTAATAAAATGCCTGTGACGAGGAAGCTTTAAGAAAACAAACAATTAACAGTCACACACTGATGAACAAGACAAGGGGCCAGTAAAACCACGACCCTCAAGGGCATCAACTGTAGCACTTAAGTGATTACACTACATAAACTAGTCAATGTGAAATTAGAAAATTTACAACAACAATATATAAAGTGCCAAAACTTAAAGGGTTTAGGGATTTAGGAAAAGACATAGCAAAAGAACCTTAAGGACCTCCCTAGAAAATTGAACTTTCTAAGCAACTCCAATGGACCCAATCCAGTTGATAAAATTTGGTTAAAACTTTAATTTTTAACTCGGGGTTTCAATCTGATTAATCTTAGGATTAGATATCCAACTTGCGTAAACTTGGTTTGACACATGGCATCAAGCAATTCAACAAATGACAAAGATTCTGTGCAGTGGGTCCACTAGACTTGGACCTTTCAATAAACCTAGTTGAAAACTGCTATTGGATTTGCTCCCCTATTGGAGCATTTGGATCCCACATTGTCTTAAGGTTAGTGTGATGAGAAATCTGAATGCGAGGTCCTTATTAAATCTGGCTTACTTGTACTCAAAGTATTTGGAAACACTCTAGGAACCTCCAATATGAACTTTGGATCATGTTGTTTAATTAAATGGGTTTGACATCAGACCAAGACAAATTGTGGAACTCAAAATTCTTGTGGGTCCTAGGATATACATTATAAAGTTTAGACAAGCTTACACTTGACCAATATGGACTGTGTTGAACATGTGATGACATTGTAATGTCCCCCTTTGGGAGTGCCCTAAATTTGCCCTAATTTCCTTAATTTGAATAACAAAGGGGTTAGATAATATCTTTCCTCTGATTGAAACCCTGATTGAAGCCCTGCACACAGTTTAGAACCATTTACCATAATCAAACTGATTAGCAGATTATGATAATTTATCACAATAATACTAATTAGCAGATTACCATAATTAGATATTAATAAACTCATGGCCAATCATTAATTCAATCACAAAGTATTCTAACATCCTTGGGGGGTTCAATCGTAGGAGAGTATGGGAGAACGTGACTTGATGGGGTGCCTGGACCCTTTTACCCTAGGCCCAAGAGTGGATATACCATCCCTGTTGGCCTCACATGGCCCATGCCATCCATATGAGGTGATCTACCTAGGAGGTGTCTTTTCCCTTATCCCCTCATCTCACCAACCATTTCTCTCTCCCTATGATTTGACCTCTTATGCTGATTATCCATGATGGGGGAGTGAGATTACAATGGGTGCCCTGAAAATGCCATCTCTCCTAAGCCCAAAGGCGCTGTACCCTCTGTACCCCCTTAGCCTCATGGGGCTCATCTGGTCGCCATCTGAGGTGGCATACATAGGAGAGTGCCCCATCACCCTTCCCCTCTTGTAATCTCAGTTCCTTCTATCATGGCTAAACATTCACGGCATATGACAAACAAATCTTAGTCACATTTACTGATATGACAATAGCAGCAATATATCATTAGTAACTGGAATGTCTAATTAAATAATCACAGCCATTCATATTAAAACGTGCTGCATCATATGACTGTAAGTTAGATATCATACCACCAATTCAGGTAATCGGACTGCTGCACAAATAGTAATTAATGATAATTTCTGACTTAGGAAATGCAGACCTTGATTTCCTTATATCTGATTTAATAATGGCTGCTTTGAATGCCTATTACTTTCCAGACTGAATTCGCTTTTCTCCAATCCCTTATCGTTTATCATTTGTCTTCATATATATCTCTTCAAACCATTTTCTTATTCCCACATATTTCTTCTTGATATCTGCTCCAATTCCCACATAATATTCTGTTCCTCATCCCAATCTGCTCAGATTTCTAATTCATTTTTATTCCCTGCTTTATTCTTCCCAATAAAAATGTTGATATATTCAGAAATGTTCCCGTTTGCTTGCCCTTTTCCCATTCCATTCATTATCCAATTTATTGATAACCTTTCCTTACCTCTAAAAGAGGTGTCTTTTTATTCGTTGCTTTTTAGTGGGTCGCTGCCCTTCATCTACACAAATCGCACCTTTTGCTTAAGACTTTTCTGTCTTATGTTATGGAGTGCTGATTTCTTCTTTTATCTTTTAAGCGCTGCCAGCAATAATTGCTGTTATTTATTAATCTTTAACTGCTGCCTTCTGATCGTTAGGTATTATTTTATTAATTTCTTTGCTGTTCTTTTACAATAATAAATACTTTATTTCTGATATATATATATTATCTATGTTTATATTAATATGTTAATATATCTTATATTATTATATCATAATAATCAAATTGTTAATATTTATTTTGTTACATTTGATAATTATAATTATAATATTATCTTACGATAATTATAATTATAAAAATATTAAATTGCTAATATTTATATTTATATTTTTGATATTTATATTGTTATTCATTTTATTTATTCACTCGTATTTCAATTTTAGGGTTTTTAGTGTTGTAATTTCGGGGGCATGACAGACATCTTGCATCATCACTTGGGACACAGGGCAGGATCTCATACCACTGCCTTTTGAATAACTTAGGTATTTAATCCTCCATGCGAAGTACTTGGACTTCAAATTAATTCAACTGAATTCCAAGGGGAGCTTGGATCCAAACATGATTCAGGACCCAGGTGTTATTTTTGTGTGAACAGATTAAATGCAGAGAGAATTAAAACATGAATCAGACAAAATAACACAGCATATACCCTGGGAAAACCCTCCTCTTGAGGGAGAAAAACCCAGCAACAAAGATCTCTCTTATTTATGATGCAACAGTGGCAGTCTTTACAAGATACAATGTGGTCTTAACACCAGACCAATATACAGTACCAAAAAAATTGAACAAAGACAGATAGTAACCTTTAGATCACACCTGATAAAGGCAGAAATCAGAGATGACAAAGTCCGCTTATCTCTCTGACAGTCTGGCACTTGATGATGTCACCGATCAGATAAGTTTACTTAACAGCTTTGCCAAACTGGTGAATTCGATAATGAACCTCAGATTCAGTTCGCAGTGGAAGACAGCAAGTGAATTGACTTAAGCTTCAGTATGACTTGAACCAGTAAGTTCGCTGTTCACCCTTGAATGGATTCGCACTAGACTCAGCAGAGTACACACTCAAATATATATATTTTCTTTTTCTAATCTGTGTCTTCAATGATTTCCACAAGGGTCAGATCAACTGGATTCGCACTGAAGTGACAGTAATATTCGCTCCTTCTTGATTCCTAATTTGTGCGCACATCCATGAGTGAGTAGACTAATATATTCGCTCTGCTAAATTGACTGAATTCGCACTTTAGATCAACAGTTGAATTCGCCCTTTTTAATTTGTGGTTTCTGATCTGAGCAAACTTGAGTGAGTGATGAGACTGTCCTTCGATCATAAGTATGAATGAATTATGCTGAATATATATCAGTGAGAGAGACGCATCCCATCATATATGTCGGCCTTCATAAAGATTGCGTCTATCCTTTATTTGAGTCGGCCTTGATAAGAGTTCACTCCTCTTCACAAGAGGTCGGCCATCTTGAGGTAAAACATTAATGTTCTTAATGATAGACGGCTTTGATTAAATGTATTCTAATCAACTTTTATGTCGGCCATGAGCATAAAGATAATGAACATAAATTAAATAGCCAACGGCTATCTTTAATTTATGTCTTCAAGAAGATGCTGAGCGGGAAGGAGCTACCGAAGCTGCTAATGAATTAACACCAGGATGTTAGTTTTAGGATCAGAAATTAAATAAGCAGATATAGAACATTTTTAAACAATTTGAGACAGCATATACCTTGGGAAAACCCTCCAACTTGAGGGAGAAAAACCCAGCAACAATATATCTCTTATATATTGAATAATGAACAGCAATTTGCTTTACAAAGAGGCCAATCACAAGGCCGAATTAACAGCACCACACTTGATGCAATCTCACAAGAAATAATATCAAACTCCTTGAATGATGATAACAATCTTCTTGAAGAATAACTTCGATCTGCAATATCAAACTCTTGCTGTAGGAATTCACACTTTGCTTGAATGAATAGAATGGATGGTGATAGGAATGAACAGCGCCTCTCTTATATACAAATTGATGAGATAGTTACCAATAAATGCATCCCTTCATAGATGAAAGGTCGGCCTCCAATGAAGGTTGTGTCTCACACAAAAGGTGGCGAATATTAAGATGAAGTCGGCCACATTAAAAATGTTATTTGATATTTAAGTGAAGCGCCTCTTCACAAGTCGTCACCAATAAATAAATAGCCAATGGTTATATTTCATTTATTGTTTATTAAATAAATCACAGGAAGTGTGGAGCTCGCGGTTATAACATCAACACTCCCTCTTAGCTAGAGAGGAATACTTCCAGATGTCCAATGTCATGGACTCTCTCAACATGACACCCACAATGGCTACACCCATTTGTGGAAAAGAGCTCATCACAGAGTCATTCAACGTGATATCACCCACCATGGCTACTCCCATGTATGGAAAAAGAACATGTGCACAAGTGCCCATCACGAAGTCAGTCAACGTGATGTCATCATGGAGTCTCTCAACATGATGTCCACCATGGCTACTCCCTGAGGGTGGAAAAACACAAGTACAAGGGAATCATCACAGAGTCTCTCAATGTGATGTTGTCATGGAGTCTCTCAACATGACATCCACCATGGCTACTCCTTGTGATAGGGCGAATGTACTCGTTAGAAAATGAACAACAAACAAGAAAAGAGTGCAAATAACAACTACAAACACCCTACACCTCAAGATTGGCCTAAAGATTAACTAAACTAAGTAAAATGGAAGATTTCACCTTGTTGAGTTGTCCTTTGCTTGGCCCTTCGATCTTCGATGTTGTATGCTCCTTGGATGACAAGAGATGCAAGCAATGAGATGAGATGAGGATGGAAAGATGAGTGAAAATAAATGCAAGTATGAAGATTTGGTTAAGTATGGCTCAAGAGAAAATTTTGCAAGAGTTTGGCTAGCATGAATGATCTCCCTAAAATGAGAGAAAAGAGGGGGTATTTATAGAGAATTTGGAATTCTCTAGGGAAATGGATGGTTGAGATTGAGCCACCAAGATCAAGATGTAGGGCTAAGGTGAGTTGAGAACTCACAAGCTCTCACATCTTGACATGTGGCAAATGAAGTGGCTTGTAAGAGATGATGTGTACATGAGGTGGAAATAGGGTACATAACATGGAGGTAGTACATAGTACCTTGGGATTGGACAAGATCTCCTCATAAAGGAGGTCCTTGTCCCCATGTGGGTGAGAGGACATGTGAGGAATTAAAAATTCCTCAAATATCTACACGGGGATGAGAAAAGGAATTTTAAATTCCAAGGAATGCATTGGGGGATTAAATATGAATTAAAGGGGAATGGAGTGCCTTCTCCAAAAGGAGAAATCATTTAATAAAGTTGACTTAGGACACATTCCATAAATGACATGGAGATTAGGTTGTCTTAATTAAATGATTAGGGTTGTGCAAGTACCTGATTAGACAAATTAATGACAGATTAGAAGAGGGTTAGATTTCACATGTGACTTGATGTGACAAGTCAAAGATCACATGGAGAAGAGAAAAATGAATTTAATATTCCTTGGAAGGATAAAAGGAATTAAAAGTTCTTTGAGAGGTTGATTAGGCTAGTTGATGAAGGATTAGAGGGGGGTTAGGTGGCTAAGAGAGATTAGAGGCCAACTTGCAAAAGTTGGAGAATGTGACACATTCTAATTAAGGGTTAGGCATGTGCACATCCCTAATGATGAGATAAGGAGAATAATTAGGATTAAGAAAGGGATGTGACATGTGAGGAATTAAATAAATGTCATATTTATTTAATTCATTTGATGAAAAATGAGGATTTAAGAGATAAGGTATTTATTTAATAATTAAATACCTTAGGGATTTGGCAGAATTAATGATATTAATTAAATAATAGTGATATTACTCAATTAATGCAAATAAGGGGATGCCTAGACGAAAGGGGATAAATTTGGATAAATTAAGTGTCCAAATTTAGGTGTCTACATTTTGCCCCTCTTTGAGATGGTGTTACGAAGTAGCATCATTTCAAAGAATATTGAAACATAGAACCTAGAAGAAGATGGTTAGACTGGGAAAGATGCCCCAGTCATCAAAGGATTGACTAGGAAGGAAGATGATGGGGGTGAAAATGAAAGTTAGGGATTGAGGATGCCCCCTCGAGAGGACATGCGGGTTCAAGAGAACACGGGTGTTCTCTTGAAATGGATGAAACGATGAAAGGAGAGATGAGGAAGAGGATGTAAAGTGATGGATAAGAGAGGGTGAAAAGGTGGCAGGAGATTGGGAGGGGAAAGTGATGAAGGATGAATGGATGGGGGGATTGTGATAGATGAGAGGATGGAGATGAAATGCAATCCAAATGCAATTTGGCATCTTTGGGAGCATTGAATTTTGCTATAGCAAAAGACATGATGCACCAAGGTATAAAGGACCAAGGCAGATTAGTGTCTAATGCATAAAATAAGTAGATCAAACAAGAAGGCTATCCCAACACTCCAAAGTCGCGATGACCTTGGTTGGGCCAGGTATTGGGATAACCACAAGCACACAAGGATGCCCCAATGTAACACAAGACCTCAAGGATCTTGGTGGGTACTACGTGGGACAACCGGGAAGACAACAACAAAGAAAAGATCAAGATACATCCCTATGTTGACTAGTCAAAGCACACCATGATATGATGGATCAAGGCGACCATGACAAGTGATGATAGGGAGCTCAAATGATAAACAAAAGCTAAAAGTATCAAAAGATCACAATCAATTTCAAACGTCATTTTCCATAGGATCACGGGGATGGATGGGATTGATGAGGTCTGTTAGGAAGGATGCATTCTGTTGAGACTGATGATGGATACTAAACTGAAAAATCGATATGACGTAGGATATTCGGAACCGATTGGATCTGATGATACAAGTGGATCTTGTTTGTTAAGAACCAATTAGATAAGGGCATAACTTGACGACACGACACAAGAGACATGGCACAAGATAGGAGACTGACACATCCTAGCGACCTAGGGGTTTGGGGGCCGATCAAAGATTAGCCTTGCCTACGTGAAAGCGTAGAGCCCTCATAGTTCGATAAAAGGTTGACGACAGACTATGATGGAGACTCAGGTGGATGATAAAGATAGGATGGAGAAAATGAGCAAAGTGGACAATGAAGATCAATGATGGAACGATAAAAGAGCAGATGGACAAAGCAGAAGGACCGATGATGGGTGATAAAGGATCATACAGACAAAGCCCCGGGGGCAGATCAAATGATCGACCTTGCCTACGTGAAAGCTCAGGGGCAACGTAGTTCGATAAAAGGACCAAAGACAAACGATGGATAAAGGATGATGAGATAACCCTAGATAAGGGGATAAAATGATTGGACTAACATGATGGGATAGGATAGACCTGTTAGATTGGATCGGAGGATGGTGACTACACAAAATTCAGGGATGGGATAGTTATCCAAATCATCAAAAAATGAATTGGGAAGATGATATGATGGAGAGATGAGGGATGAAAAGGAGAGAAGACTGAAAAGATGTGTAAAAGAAGCAGAAGTGATGATGATGAGGTAGATGGCATTGTGATTGCGTGGGGAGTAGCCTATAGCTAGATACCAATGACAAGGGATTATGAGATGGGATAAGGATAGAGGATGGGGGGAGGAAAATGATTGTTTGGATGGATTGGATAGAGGGATAAGGATTTGGACGAGGAAAAGGTTACCAGATGGATAGATGAAAAGGGATGCTATGATGGAAGGATAGGAAGATAAGGATGGGGAGATGGATATATGGATTGTTTGGAGGGATAAAAGATAAGGATGGGGAGATGGATATAACGATAAGGAGATGAGGATAGGGAAATGGAAGGGATTGCTTTGATGGAATGAATGATGTCTCCAAGGACAATATCACAAAGGAAGATAGGTGCCCCCACTTTAGATATGTCATGTGCGAGGAGGCATGAAGGATGCAATAGAGAAGGATAGGCAAATAAAGGAGTGAGATGGATGAAGATAGGATGTATGGATAAGGAAGGGAGATTGAGGGTAGCATGATAGGTGGATAAGGAAGATAGACAAGTGCGAATGAGGAGTAGGATAGTGTGCGGAGGCGGGGAATGTATGCTAAGAGGTGTCCAAAGCATGTTTATATGTTTGCCCCTATCGTTATCAAGATCACAAGGAGGATGGAAGGATTGGGATAAATGAGATATGCCAAGTAGGATGTGTAAGATAGGTAGGATGGAGGGAATGAATGAAAATGACATATAGCAAGAAGACGGGTGCATAGCTAGAAGCATAGTAGGAAGCATAATGAATGGTACTTATCCAAGGCGCTTGTTTGCCAAGTTTTCACCATTGGACGGATTATTTCTCTTTACTATTTTAGTTTTTTTGATTTTTTGGATTTTTTGACTTTTTTGGCTTTTTTGGATTTTTTGACTTTTTTTTATTTTTTTATTTTTTAATGTTTTTTCAGATTTTCTTGACTTTTTTGACAAAATGCGGATGGAGGTGGATAAGGATATGGAGGCGGATGGGTGTATGTGGAATACATGTGATAAAGAGATGGATGAAGGACTCAAACATCAAATTCCATACGAAGGATTAAGAACCCATGTGTGGAGGGACTGTTGGATGTTGGTACAACCTTATTAGGATAAATGGATTATGCAAGATGATGAATTAGAGGGATTTGATGGGGAAGATATGAAGGATAATGGATGGGATGTTGGAAAGTGTATGGATGGAATGATGGGGTGGATGTGTGGCGGGGAGATGTGTTCAGGACCAACATTGGCACATGTGGTGGTGGATGTGAAAAGATAAGAGGATGAATGGATGAAGAATGCGGGAATAATGGAGGAGATGGGATAGTGAATTTTGGGACATAAGGACCCAAAACAGACTTAGGAGATGAAAGGGGGGTATGATTAGCTTTTGGATTAGCAACTTTGGATGTTGTTACAGATTTTTCTTTTCAAGGTATTGCATCTTTTTTCTTTGGGATCCACATGGTTTTGATCTTTTCTTTGGTGGGCCTTTGTGGCCTACGGATTTGATTTGGATTTAGATTTTTCTTCTCTTCACCATGTCTGTTAGAGGGGACATGGGGAGCTTTAGATTCATGTGGATGTTTGGATTGATGTATTTTGACTTTAGCATCCAAAGTGCTTTTAGTAGCAATGGGACAGGTGTGAGGAGATGGATGATGTGGAGCGATGGTAGGAGTATGGGGATTACGGTGGATGGAAATGTAGGTATGTGCCTTTATGATCCCGATTAGTCATGTGAGAGGGATGTTTATGATGGATGACATGGATAGGTTGGATGGATGAAAGGATGAGATGGAGGGGAGGGATTTTTGGGATATAATGGACCTGAAAATGCATTTAGGGTGGAGGGACATAAGAACCAAGATGGATGGAGTAGGATAATATGGAGATGGTGGATGGAGGGATGGGCGGACCCAAATGGATGGAGTAGATGAAGGAGGAATATGGACTCGCTATTTTGAGGCGACATAATAGAGGAGGGATGGCAGTATATGATCTAGTGGAGCGATGGGAAGAGCTGACATTTCTTTTGGAAGAGGTTCGTTGAGTACGTCTAGAGGTTGCACCAACATCTTTATATTTTGAGTCTTGGGAACTAGATCCAAGACCTCGCATGCGTATTTTGCTCTTTGACTTGATGTGGGCTCTAAAATACCTTGCTCAAGAAGGCTCAGACCTTTTCCTTGATAGTTCATTTTCTTGAGCATGCGATCCATGATAGGATTTGTGTTATTCTGAAAACATGATGCGAGTCCATTATTAGGTGGAAGATGATGGGTGGTATATACACTGTGTTTTTCTTCTGCAAGGAGGCCATCATGAAAGAATGTGAGAGTACGAAGGGGATATGCAAGCGGTGTGGGGATAGTAGTTTTAGGCGATGATGGGGGATCATGAGATGGAGATGATGGGATAGCAACATTTGGATGGGTGGTATCAGGAGAGGGATTAGGGGATATGATACGATCTGGATTTGTGGTAGTGGGCTCATGCGATGGAGATGGAGATGGAGCGGTGGAATCTTGAATGACAAGGGGATCATGGGATGGAATGGATGGGGGACTATGATCTTAAGGTGGACTAGATGGGATGGTAGGATCTTGATATGGAGAAGGAGATATGTCGGCATGCTTTGGATTAGGCTCTTGGCATGACTCATCGTGTGCGGGAGGCATGATAATGGAGTCTTGGAGGGACTCTTCAAATGGGGAAGATGGAGGGATGGAGGATTCAAAACATGCATGGGAATGGATTTTAGTGACACTAGGAGTGGGAGAAGTGGATTGGATTTGGGTGTCATCGATGGGTTCGACGACTCTCGGAGTAGGAGGTGGGTGTTCAATGGATTCAGTAGATGTGATGGTAGGAGATGGGGGCTCAGTGGATTCAAAGGACATGATAGTTTCGATGGCTTGAGTGGTGCTAGGGGTGGTATTATCAAGGATAGGTGTTGGGTGGAGAAGGGTCTCGTCACTAATGACCATGGATGATGGGTTGGGACTGTGTGGGTCCACCCCTTCAATGTGTGGAGTGGGAGATGTCTTCTTTGTCATGAGTCCTTGGAGAACTTCTGAAATGAGAGACTTGCATACTCTAGGATGAGATGGTGTGGTAGGAGTGGATGAGGGATTGTGGATTAGTGGGGGATTAGGACTAGGGATTGGTGGACAAGGATTAGATGGGGGAATGGGATTGGATGCAAGACTGGGAATAGATGGGGGATTAAGATTAGATGAAGGGTTAAGATAGGGGTATGGAATGGTGAATGGATGTGGTGGAAGGCATGGATGGTGGATTAGGATGGGAAGATGGAGATAGGAAATGGATGGATAAAGATGGATGGATTAGTAGACAGGTGGAAGGGTAGTGGATGAATGGAGATGGAGGATGGAATGGAAGGGCGCAATTGTGATAAGAGGATGCGGTTGCTGGATAAAGATTTGATGCATGAAGGATATGATATCCCTTGTCGCTGCAGCATATGATTAGGCACGGATGAAGGCATAACGGGATAACTTGAAGGGGTGATTGGATTGTGGGAAGCGGGTGGAGAAAGCTTACTAGCAACGATAGTTACTAGCAACGATAGTGTCAAGGGGATCTATGTCATATTCTTCTTGATCGACAAGACTTTCGTTATCGTTGTCGACGTAATTAGGGTTTCCCTTGACTACTATTGATGGAGGATAAGGATTCATGATGATGAAAGGATAAAGAGGATGGTTTAAAGATTTTGGATGGGAACGGAGTAAAGCTCAAATCGGGATTTAGGTTAAGCTCAGATTGGGATTGGATTAAAGCTTAGATTAGGATGATTGGATGATGCAATGGGATTGATTTTGATGATCAGATTTGATTATCAAAGGATGATTACGACACCGAATCTGTTTCGAGATGGAAGTAGATTGATTGGGTCGAAGGTGATTGGATAGGGATGCGATTGGATTGACCGATGATTGATAAGATCGATTGATGGAAGGGATTCTAAACCCCGTTCAGAGATTACCCTAGGTGACTTAGGATACTGATTGATCGGATTAAAGGATAAAAGGATGATTGAGGCATCGAATCCACTTTGAGATTGAAAATGGATTGATTGGGCCGACGATAATGATTAACTTAGGACAGATGACAATCCTAAGCGGATGTTGATGATGACGATCGGATCAGACACTTAGGTCAACTTGGATAATAACCTGAGACGAAGTTCAGGGGATTTGAATGGGGAAAACGACGATTTGATTGAAGAAACGGATGAATGAATACTCAAAACGAGTAAACGGTTGATCAAGATTGTTGAACGAGAGTTCGAAATGATTGAAGGAGGTTTAGAATGGATGAATGTTTACTCGGAACGAGTAAACAAATGATCGGAATGACAGAACAAGAGTTTGAAATGATGAAAGGAGGTTTGAAATGGATGAATGTTTGAATGATCGGAATGACTGAACAAGAGTTTGAAATGATGAAAGGAGGTTCGAAATAGATGAACGTTTACTCGGAACGAGTAAACGGATGATAGGAATGACAGAGCGAGAGTTCGAAATGATTGAAAGAGGTGTCAAATGGATGAACGTTTACTCAGAACGAGTAAACGAATGATCGGAATGAGAGTTCGAAATGATGAAAGGAGGTGTGAAATGGATGAACGTTTACTCAGAACGGATGATTGGAATGACTGAATGAATGTTGAGAGTAAATGATTGATCAGAATGAATGTACGAGTGCTCAGATTAGGAGGTTGACTTGTGGAATGGATGAAAGGTTGAATAGGACGAAGTTGAATAAGATGGAGAGAGGGATCTTAAGATTTGCTTCAATATCCAAAGATTCTGATTGCAGATGGACTAAAGCTCAGATTAGGGTTTCGGTTAAGCTCAGATTGGGATTGGATTGAAGCTCAGATTAGGATTTTGGTTGGAGGATGTGATGGGATTGATTCTACACCAAGTTCCGGGGTTTGAAGGATGTAAGGTGTTGACAATCAGATTTTTCCAGATTTTGGCAATTTTCAAAAATTGTCAAATTTTGCCATTTTAGGAAACTTCACGGTCATACGTTTGAGAGTCCAGTTTTTTCCTAAAAAATACCCAAAACTAAGATAGGATGAATTGCCAACTAACATCCCAAATTTGAGACATGCATTTCGAGTTATTAACGAAAACGATTTTTCAAAAATTGAAAAAAAAACACTAAATTGTGATTTTGAGGGTCAAGATGAAAGTTTGAGGCCTCAAAAATGTGGTGAAACGGGGTCCAACCAATTCAAGGTCAGTTGGGAATCCACATGCCACCTATTAACGCAACCACCTGTAAAATTTTAGCTCAAACGGACACTCGAGTCAAAAGTTATGGCTTCCGGAAGTTTCGGCACAAAAATCAAAATTCTCAAAATGAAGTCCAGGTGATTGGGATGGATGATTTGATGCTGGATATGGACTCTAATGATGTTCTAAGTAGCACTTATATGATTTTCGTGATGAAACGATGACTTACAGAACAGTGTTGATGACAGGCAAACGGGTGCTCGGAATGACTGAGCGAGGGGTGAAATGATGAAACTGACTACTTAGAGGTTGAGTTCGCCCATCTAGAGGTCAGGTTCGCCTGTCGGGAGGGCAGGTTCGCCTGTCTGGAGGGCAAGTTCGCCTGTTTAGAGGGCAAGTTCACCTGTCCAGAGGTCAAGGTCGCCTGTCCAGAGGGCAAGTTCGCCTGTCTGGAGGGCAAGTTCACCTGTCCAGAGGGCAGGTCCGCCTATGGAGCAAAAGTTGGCCAAAAATGACTAAAACAGGCTCAAAAAGGCTAGTTCAAAGGTCAAGTTCGCCCCTGGAGGGCAGATCTGCCCCTGGCGGGGTAGGTCCGCCCCTGGCTAGGCAGGTCTGCCCTTGGGTGAAAATGGTCAAAAAATAGCTATTCGGACGCACGAAACAAGGAGATGGATGTTCGGAATGGATGGACAAATGCTCAAAACGGATGAATGACTCTAGGAATGAGGGGAGGAAGATTCGAAATAGACGAACGAGCACTCAGAACGAGTGAATGATTGCTCGGAATGAGAAATAGGAATGGATGAAGGAGTAATCGGAATGAGTGAATGGTTGATCGAAACAGGTGAATGAGAGTTCGAAATGACAGAAGGAGGTTCAGAATGGATGAATGTTTACTTGGAACGAGTAAACGAATGATCAGAACGACTGAACAAGAGTTCAAAATGATAGAAGAAGGTCTGAAATGGGTGAACGTTTACTTGGAACGGGTCAATCGAGTGATCAGAACGGCTGAACGAGCGTTTGGAATGATGAAACGGATGAAAAAGCTGATCGGTCAAGGGTCAGGTCCGCCTCTGGAGGTCAAGTTTGCCTGTCTAGAGGTCAAGTTCGCCTGTCCAAAGGGCAAGTTCCCCTGACCAGAGGGCAAGTTCGCTTGTCTAGAGGGCAAGTTCGCTTATGGAGCTAAAGTTGGTCAAAATTGGCCAAAAGAGGCTAGAAAAGGCTAGTTCAAGGTCAAGTTCGCCCCTGGGTGGGTCAAATTCGCCTATTCAGAGGTCAGGTTCGCCCCTGGACAGGTTTAAACTTGATTTTTGAAAGGACGACTAAGGCAAAGGACTCAAAACACAACAATCATCAATGAAAAGGATATGGCTGAGTCAATTAATCAGACGATCATTGGTTTCGCACAAAGAAGACAATTCAGAGAACACAAACCTAAGTCTAGTAGAGAGGGTATGGCCGACAAAGTCTTCTATTCTAAGATGAACATGGTTGTTAGGGAGTCCTCGACATACACTCGGTACGTGAGGCCCAAACTGTGAACACCAACCTGTTACAAGCGTGAGTCGGGAACCTTAGCGAGATACTAAAGGCTCGGACCAACTCTTCATGTGATCCCGACGCTTCGCCAATTACGTGGTTGGATTGAGGTACAACTTTCGCTCTCCCTCCTTTATATACCCCGCTGGTACGCGTGGTTGGAATCGTCCCTTGGGGTGATGAAATCCCCAAGCAGGTCCTGCTAAGAAAAGTAAAAGAGGATGACTCAAAGGACATGGTAAGCTACGATTTCTCGTCACCCACGATCGCCAAATGGCGCAAGGGGATTGGATACGTCAAATAGCTTACCAACAAGCATCACAAACAAGGTTAATTGACACCCCTAGTTAAACTATGTGCTTAAGTTATGCAAAATGACAAGCAATAGTTGACAAATAACTAACCCTGCAAGGAAACTTGTTAGTGACTCTCGTCCTTGTCTTCCACCAAATGTCGATTAAATGCTTGTACAGACTCAAACAAGACACGTTAGGAGGTTAGAAACACCTAAAATAACCAAAAAAAGTGCTGAAAATTGAAATTTCACCTTCTGGAAAAAGCTATCTAGGGCGTATCCGCCTGTCTGGAGGGCAAGTTCACCTGTCTAGAGGGCAAGTTCGTCTATCTAGAGGGCAAGTTCGTCTATCTGCAAGGCAAGTTCGCCTGTCTGGAGGGCAGGTTCGCCTGTGTAGAGGGCAAGTTCGCCTGTCTGTAGGTCAGGTCCGCCCCTCTGTGAAAAATTTGCAAAAAACACTTTCTGAAGTCTGTGGAGGGCAGGTTTGCTTGTCGGTCAGGTCAAGTCCACATCTCGAGGGCGGGTCCGCCCCTTTGTGGGTCGGGTAAGCTCTGCAACTTGCATCTGCAAAAAGTGAAAAAAACAGCAAATGTGAAAGACAGAGACCCGTTTGTGGGTCCCACCAGGCGTGCCAGAAATGTGATAGGGCGAATGTACTCGTTAGAAAATGAACATCAAACAATAAATGAGTGCAAATAACAACTACAAACACCCTACACCTCAAGATTGGCCTAAAGATTAACTAAACTAAGCAAAATGGAAGATTTCACCTTGTTGAGTTGTCCTTTGCTTGGCCCTTAGATCTTCGATGTTGTATGCTCCTTGGATGGCAAGAGATGCAAGCAATGAGATGAGATGAGGATGGAAAGATGAGTGAAAATAGATGCAAGTATGAAGATTTGGCTAAGTATGGCTCAAGAGAAAATTTTGCAAGAGTTTGGCTAGCATGAATGATCTCCCTAAAATGAGAGAAAAGAGGGGGTATTTATAGAGAATTTGGAATTCTCTAGGGAAATGGATGGTTGAGATTGAGCCACCAAGATCAAGATGTAGGGCTAAGGTGAGTTGAGAACTCACAAGCTCTCACATCTTGACATGTGGTAAGTGAAGTGGCTTGTAAGAGATGATGTGTACATGAGGTGGAAATAGGGTACATGACATGGAAGTAGTACATAGTACCTTGGGATTGGACAAGATCTCCTCATAAAGGAGGTCCTTGTCCCCATGTGGGTGAGAGGACATGTGAGGAATTAAAAATTCCTCAAATATCCACACGGGGATGAGAAAAGGAATTTTAAATTCCAAGGAATGCATTGGGGGATTAAATGTGAATTAAAGGGGAATGGAGTGCCTTCTCCAAAAGGAGAAATCATTTAATAAAGTTGACTTAGGACACATTCCATAAATGACATGGAGATTAGGTTGTCCTAATTAAATGATTAAGGCTGTGCAAGTACCTGATTAGACAAATTAATGACAGATTAGAAGAGGGTTACAATGTGACTTGATGTGACAAGTCAAAGATCACATGGGGAAGAGAAAAATGAATTTAATATTCCTTGGAAGGATAAAAGGAATTAAAAGTTCTTTGAGAGGTTGATTAGGCTAGTTGATGAAGGATTAGAGGAGGGTTAGGTGGGTAAGAGAGATTAGAGGCCAACTTGCAAAAGTTAGAGAATGTGACACATCCTATCCCTAATGATGAGATTAGGAGAATAATTAGGATTAAGAAAGGGTGTGACATGTGAGGAATTAAATAAATGTCATATTTATTTAATTCATTTGATGAAAAATGAGGATTTAAAAGATAAGGTATTTATTTAATAATTAAATACCTTATGGATTTTGCAGAATTAAGGATATTAATTAAATAATAGCGATATTACTTAATTAATGCAAATAAGGGGATGCCTAGACGAAAGGGGATAAATTTGGATAAATTAAGTGTCCAAATTTAGGTGTCTACACTTCCAAAGGGTGGAAACAAAGGCTTTCACCTCAAATTTCTCTATCACAGAGAAAGATGCATTAAAGCAAATCACAAAAGATCACTAATGCTGAGTCTCCCTCTCAGCAAGGGCTTCATTCTCCACAACTCCAAGCTTGTCTCGAAAATGCACAAACTTCACTCTGGAGAGAAGCTTGGTGAGAATATCAGCCGTCTGATCATCAGTGCAAATATATCTCAACTGAATAGCTTTCCTCAATAGCATATCTCTGATGTAGTGATATTTGATCTCAACATGTTTAGTTTTGTATGAAACACTGGATTGACAGATAGCTTCACACAACTTTGATTGTCACAATGAATAACAGTCGGCTCCAATGATTGTCCAAACAATCCTGCAAGGAGCTTTCGAAGCCACACTGCTTCTCGAGCTGCTACACATGCTGCAATATACTCGGCCTCTACAGTGCTTAGTGCCATTGAAGACTGCTTCTTGCTACACCAAGAAATCATCACAGATCCCAAGCTCAAGCAACAACCAGAGGTGCTCTTCCGATCAGTTACACTCCCTGCCCAATCAGAATCAAAATATCTTTGCAGCTTTAGGTCTACACTGGAAGTATATTTCAAGCCATATCCAACTGTGCCACACAAGTATCTCAAGATATGCTTAGCTGCAACTAGATGAATTTGCCTTGGTTCACACATGAATTGACTAAGTGCACTCATTGCATAGCAAATATCTGGTCTAGTATTGACTAGATACATCAACGATCCAATCAACTGCATGTACATAGTGGGATCTACCAGATTTGAACTAGCCGCAGACTCACTTAACTTCTTCAAATTGGTTTCCATCGGTGTAGACATGGATTTGCAATCCATCATCCCAAATCTCTTCAAGATGTCTATAGTATATTTCCCTTGACTCAGAATGATCTCATTGGGTCTCTGCCACACTTCCAATCCTAGGAAGTAATGCATATGTCCTAGATCCTTCATCTCAAATTCAGAAGCTAACTCCTTCTTGCATTTGATAATGAGATATTCTACTCTAGTAAGAAATAGATCATCAACATAAAGAACCAAGATTAATGTCTCACCATTGACTACCTTGAAGTAAATATTTGAATTAGCATCATTCTTGGAGAAGCCCAAGCTCATCAAGTATCGATCAATCCTCTCATACCAAGCACGAGGAGCTTGCTTAAGGCCATACAAAGCCTTCTTCAATTTACAAACATGAGACTCCTTCCCATGAATCTCAAAGCCATCAGGTTGCTTAATGTATACTTCTTCAATTACACCATTTAGGAATGCTGTCTTCATGTCCATTTGATGTAGCTTCCATCCCTTAGCTGCTGCAATAGCAATAATGGTCCTGATGGATGTATAACGAGCAACCGGAGCAAAGGTTTCATCATAATCTATTCCCTCTTTTTGAGAGAATCCTCTAGCCACAAATCTAGCTTTGTACTTCTCAATGCTTCCATCAGCCGCATGCTTGATCTTGAAAAGCCATTTAGAAGATACAATTGATTTCCCTTCAGGTCTTGGTACAATATCCCAAACATCATTCTTAATGATAGATTGATATTCTTCAGCCATAGCATCTCTCCATACTTGCTAACTTGATGCTTCCTCAACACTGGAAGGCTAAGATTCAATGATATGACTCATTAATGCAGCATAGCTTGGAAACTTCTGTGGTCTTTTGCTTTCTCTGAATGTGCCTCTAGGTGTTGCAAACTTTTTTGCCTCCTACATAGTTTGCCTAGCCCATAGAGGTCTCTTTCGACCTATGACAATATCTCTTGGCCCATCAGTTGGTTCCAAAGACTCAACTGGATCAATATCCTCTTCTGGTTCAGTAGACTCCCTCTGAATCTCAGGAGTATGATCAACGTCCATGTCCTGATGAGTCTCCTGGTCTTCATTATCTATCTCCATGTATGAACTTTTAGATCTTTTGAATGCAACATCTTCTTTAAAAGTGACATCTCTGCTAATCTCTATCTGTTTCTGTCTTGGAATGTAAATCCTATAGGCTTTTGAGGATTCACTGTAGCCCACAAATATTCCTTTCTTGCCAGATGGTTCTAACTTAGTCCTCTTATCTTTAGGCACATGAATATAAACAGGACAACCAAAGATTCTCAAGTGACTAACCTCAGGCTTCACACCTGTGAAGGCTTCTTCAGGAGTCATATTCTCCAAAATACGATGAGGGCTCCGATTCTGAACATACACTGCAATTCTAGATGCTTTTGCCCAAAGGAAGGCTTGCAAGTCTTGATCATGGATCATAGCTTTTAGCTACCTCAACAATGGATCTATTCTTCCTTTCTACAACTCCGTTTTGCTGTGGATTGTAAGGAACACAAAACTCCCTCTTAATCCCTGCCTCGATACAAAAGTTACGGAAGTCTCCAGAGGTGTATTCTCCTCTATTGTCAGATCTCAGAACTTTGATTTTCTTTCCAGACAAATTCTCTACTTGAGCCTTAAATTCTTTGAATTTCTTAAGTACTTCATCAGATTCCTTAGTCTTTAAGAAATAAATCCAAGTCTTTCTAGAGTAGTCATCAATGAAAATTACATAATACCAAAAACCACTCAAAGATGCAACAGACATTGGACCACACAAATCAAAACGAACAAGATCTAGAATACATTTTGATCTATTTTCACTACTATGAAAAGGACCTTTAGTATTCTTACCCAATGCGCATCCTCTGCAAGTACCATCATGCTCCTGACTGAGTTTAGGAAGGCCAGTGACCATCTTCTCCATGGATGGAAGAGCTTTGAAATGGAGGTGAGCAAGTCTTCTATGCCAAAGCTTGCTTGAACTGGTGGAGTCATGCAACAATGCCTGCATTGGACGAATGGAAAGTCTATAAAGACTCTCTTGCCGAACACCAATCACATGGGCTGTCTTGATGCTAGAGTTCTTTGGCCAAGCAAGAACTTTTCCCTCACAAAATGCAACTTGATATCCTTTGTTCTCCAAAGCTGAAATTGATACAAGGTTCCTCTTGATACTTGGTACGAACAAAACATCACTCAAATGAAGAGAGATGCCAGAATCTAGGTGAAGAGAGGAGGCTCCAACACCCTTCACTGAATAGCAAGCATCATCTCCAATTATTACTTGAATGTTGGTTTCTCTCTCCACCAAATCTGAAAGATGCTCTCTAAATCCGGTAATGTGTCTAGAGGCGCCACTATCAATCAACCATGTGCTGCTATCGGTTGGAACATTGCTTGATAGGGCTGAGATAAATAGAAATCCACTTGAATTATCTCTTGAATCCTTCTGAGGAGAGACATCATCCACATCTGTAGTAGAAGCATGCTACTTTGGTCTTGTTGCACAATCTCTAGCATAGTGACCAAACTTGTCACATCTGAAGCACTGTATATGGGAGAGATCCTTCTTCTTCTTTGATTCAGGAGCAACATCTGATTTCCTGTCTCTATTCCTCTTGAAGTTACCTTTTCTCCCTTCTCTTCCTTTCTTCTTTGAAGTTTGAGCAGCAAGAACATGATTGTCTTCATTGTGAGAACTTCGTCCATTACCCCTTGCTGCCAATCTTGATTCCTCTTGAATGCAGTCTGCCCTAAGACGATCAAACTTAGGTAGCTTAGATCTTCCACTTATACTTTGGATAAAAGGCTCCCAAGATTGAGGAAAACCGTTAAGCGACAACATGACTAAGTCTCGATCATCAATTATGTCTCCAATGGCGTAGAGTTGATCCTTCAACTCAGTGATCTTCATAAAAAAGGAGATGATTGAATCTCCTTTCGCCATCTTGATGTGATGTAGCTGTTGCCTCAATGCAAGAGCTCGGCTGGTGTTATTGATCTCATACGATCCCTCCAAAGTCTTGAACATCTCTCTTGCTGTCTTCAACTTGGAGATAATAGGCACAAGGTGATCCTTCACAGAATCAATCAATATCTTCTTGGCCTTTGTGCCATTCTTCCTCCATTGTGTCTTTTCATTCTCGTCGAAAGGCTCGGGTACTTCGCTCTCCACGAACTCGAGAATCTCATTTTCTTCCAAAGCAATAAGAACTCTAAACTTCCAAGAGGTGAAGTTAGAGGCACCTTTGAGTCTATCTTCAACCTTGAGACCGTTCACCATTTTCGAAGATAAGATAGACACACTAAGATGAGAATAAGAGAGGAAGATAATGCTGCTTATATAAATCTGATCACAATCTTGCTTAAACCCGCTTTGATACCATGTTAGTTTTAGGATCAGAAATTAAATAAGCAGATATAGAACAATTTTAAACAATTTGACACAGCATATACCCTGGGAAAACCCTCCAACTTGAGGGAGAAAAACCCAGCAACAATATATCTCTTATATATTGAATAATGAACAGCAATTTGCTTTACAAAGAGGCCAATCACAAGGCCGAATTAACAGCACCACACTTGATGCAATCTCACAAGAAATAATATCGAACTCCTTGAATGATGATAACAATCTTCTTGAAGAATAACTTCGATCTGCAATATCGAACTCTTGCTGTAGGAATTCGCACTTTGCTTGAATGAATAGAATGGATGGTGCTTGAATGAATAGAATGGATGGTGATAGGAATGAACAGCGCCTCCCTTATATACAAATCGATGAGATAGTTACCAATAAATGCGTCCCTTCATAGATGAAAGGTCGGCCTCCAATGAAAGGTTGTGTCTCACACAAAAGGCGGCGAATATTAAGATGAAGTCGGCCACATTAAAAATGTTATTTGATATTTAAGTGAAGCGCCTCTTCACAAGTCGTCACCAATAAATAAATAGCCAATGGCTATATTTCATTTATTGTTTATTAAATAAATCGCAGGAAGTATGGAGCCTGCGGCTATAACATCAACACAAGAGAAGACTTTGTTTACAAATTTGTTTTCAATGATGTGATTGCTTTGAGGCCTCAAGATTGAGACACTTTTCTCTATCTCATACTGGGACAACTGGTTGTGTGGTGCAATCTTGCACATGTAGCCTGGTCCTTTTACTTTTCAATTGCTGGTCTCATTTCGATTTTATCTGGGTTATTTTATGGCTCAAGCCTGATGGTGACCCCTGTGAGATTTTAACACTCATCAAAATCTCACATTTCTTTGACTTTGGGGAACAAGTTAATGACCTTTTTGCCTGTCCCTGATTCTTAGAGAATTCACCAAGTCCTTTGGACTTTCTTCAGATCAACCATGGATGAAGGCTTGACTGTATAATATTCCCATTGGGTTGTTCAATGATAATCTGATCAATTTCCAATCCCTTCGATACTGTCCAGGGTTTAGGTCTGCAACGAGATTTGATAGTATTAATTGCTATACAACTAAAGATATAAATCAGTAGTTAGAGACAATGGAATTAATAAAATAATCTTATTGTTCCAGTCTGCAGAGACAGCCTAAGTTAAACCTCTTTATTCCCAAAGAAAGTCTGACTCAAAACAAATCTGTTTGAACAAATATACAGACATACAAAATTGCAGATATCAATCTGCTCTTAGTCATAATAATGCAGTCCAACTGTGTAGTGCTGTTATGGCAGACATCGAAGATTGCAGATATTAATCGTGTATGATCAGCATAACATTACCAGAGTGGTCAGTCACTGATTTTGGATTAACTTGTTATGCAAAGTGCTGCCAAACACCTGTGCTAACCCACTGAATTGTCATGAATTTATGCCAAGAAAAAATCCACTACACTGAATATTTATTGCCCGTCGTCTTAAGATATGGGTGCTTATACTAGCAGCCTGTTATGCCAATGATGGCACTGTAAGGGCTGCTCCAGACTATTTAATTATGATGCTATCAAAGGCTGCCAGAACTTAGACAAATATAGCGCTATAGAAACAGTCATGAATTATTAAAATAATCTTAAATATATATTCAACAAGATTTCACCATAATTCCAATTTGCCTTTCACTTTGAAGTTCATTTGCAATCTCTGGATGAGATTGCCTGAAGTATGAATCAGGGGTTTTCGTCCACAAATGCAGTGATGGAAATCAAGGGGTTTTTTTTTCCAGTCTGCTGCACAGAGGGTTTTTGTCCTTAGGTTAATTGAACTAAAGTCCAATGCTCCAACAAGGAATAGAAATCAGAAAATAGAATGGTTGATCAATATATCTCTTCTCCTTGCTTGGCCTCTCTTAAATAGAGTTTTCCTCCAAAAGGCATAACCTTCAAATTTCCTTTATGACCTTTGGTTGATATTTCAGAGGAATTATTTAAAATAAACTTTAATTATAAGAGACCTTAGTTAATTTTCATCCCATTTCCTTAGTGTAAAATTCCCAGAGCCCATGGAAAATTTATGATGGGCGTTTTGGGTTTCAACTTGGCATGATTTAAAAAAGGAACATTACAGACTGTTCAGCAACTGACGGGTCCAAGAGGGTTCTTAATGATGAAGTCATGGATGAAAAACTCAACTCTCAAGAACTAGAATTTTTTGTCAATTGGCTATGGCAATGCGACTGTGAGCAAAGGATTAAATGGGATTCAAGTGTGACTTCTCTACGTGGAAATTGAGGTTCAGAAAGGATGAATCCTCTTCTCAAACAAATCTATAAGTAGGTTACAGAGGTTGGATTAACATGCACCTCCACGTGGGGAGACAAAATTGAAAGGATGTTATCTTAGACTAAGGCATTGATCCTTGGAGATAGGGTTTTCCAACTACTTATCTCATGACTGATTTTTACTTTACTCATATAAGGTACATTCTCAGAAACAACTTACATGCAATCTCTAATAGATTCATTCAAACATGCAAATTAATCTGATATAACAATCAGATTATTCTTTCATCCAGTTCCAATTCAACTTAGAATTTGGTAGAGACAAAATTATTTTCAAAGCTTCAGGACTCATTTCATCGTCTATGATGAATCCTTTTGAATAAACATGTACTTGGCATTACTGCCTTTGATTTTCAGAATAACAGAAGTGTTAGCTGGAAAGAGCAATAGTGCAGATACCGCCAGCAAATCCTACCACATCTTGCCGCAAAGAGCTTGCGGATGCTAACAATGAAAAGATACCATCTAGACTGGGGGTAGGATAGATGGGTCACGTCCCATCCTGTAGATATTTGTATAGGGAAAAATATGAATGACAGGAGAGGAGGACTATAAGGAAGAGAGAACAAAAGAATGTATGTAAGAACTGTATATGAAATTATATGTAACATGTACAAGGGTTATATGTAAGAAAGGAAAGAGGTAGGCAGAATATAGGGGAAGATATATAAATGTACTTTTTTGATATGATTAATATAAAGATTACCGGAATTCTGTCTATCTGATGTAGTCTATCATTCTGTGGACATACAATTAATTAGTTAATCCTTTGTCTGAATCAATTGGTGTTCACATTTATATGACTGAGTCCGGGGTATAATCTACAACACTTAGAAGTACTTGGGGCTTAGAACTCCAATCTGTGTTTCCCCAGTTTTCTTGCTAACAAGAAGTCTTCTCTTCTACAACTAATTCACTATTAACCTTCAATAAGCTCAGTTAACAACAAAGACAAATGCACAATACATTCTCTCAAACTGTAAGTTACAACCATTCATTTGGTACAATAAATATTAGTACTATTCCCATAACTGGAATTTGAATACATCCACTCCAATTTGAATTAGTTCCTCTTAGTTATATTCTAGGCTATGCCTTGACTAACTGCTCTCGGATAAAACAGCAACCTGCAACATGTCTTAGGCAATGATTCATTTAGATTCCAATTCAATCACAACTATTTCATACAAACAACAGTTTACTATTTTATCTTATGGAAGATAGGGTTCCCCAAGATACTTTTCGCTGTTGACTCTGGCTTCCTTCTTTGGTCAAACTAAGGTATTGGGTCCACTGTTCCACCCAGCCATCCTCCAGTGGATATTATGTCCCATAGGGAATATTGAGTATTTTCTTACGGCTATCAAATGCTTCATTAAGTCACTCAACCACTTTGATCATGGGCGCCATCACAAATTTAGGCTTCAACCCAGCTTATGAAATCCAATCATGGTCACCAACCCATCTTGGAACATCGGTAACAGGACTCACGCACACACATGTTCCCACAGGTACACTCGATCACATATGTAATCACATAATTGCTTACATAAACTTAGTGGCCAAAGAAATTAGGGAGCCTTCCAACAACATCTAGGCATTCACAATTTTGCACTTCAGAGCTACAACCTTAGAATCATCGGCAACCTAGGAAGCCAATGTTATGAGTACACAACTCCTCAAGATCCACTAGGCAACAACTGGGTGCCGATTATGATGATGCCAAGGCAACAATCCTAGTTGAATTGGGCTAAGGCAACAACAGTTAGTTGGCCCCCTTTGACATCATCAAAATCTTTACATCCCCATTTCTTAAACAAATTCGCATAACAAATTTCCTACTTGGAGGAACTTCCCATGCCACTAGGTCTTTGGGTAAGTCTCCAGACACAAAAGCACAATCAAGCCATGAAGACGTTCACAGGTGACAGGACTTCCAGAATACAAGAAAATACTACCATACACCAATGGTAACAACCAAAGACATTTCACTTTATCAGGGACTTCACTCCAATTCCAAAGTCCTTCCTTCCACAATCTTTCTACTTACTTCCTTAGCATTCTTTGATGTCACTTGTTGCTTCCATTTCTCTCAGTTTGTATGACATTCCCTCTCTTGTTTTCCCTGGACACCTAGTGTTTTGTTACAGTTTATTTTGTTGGTGAATTCTTCCTGTTTTGATTTTGTGCCATCATCATTTGCCCTCCCGCTTTCATTAAATTTCCTCTCATTTTGAGAATTCAGTTGTTAATTTTTTATTGCTTTCCCTGGGTGTGCAATACAAGTGTTCACCATGGAGTTACCTGTTTCCTTTCCCATTTCCACCTAGAATTTGTTGATGTTATTAGCAGCGTCAGGCTGCTTCTTCCAGCGATCTCCTTACTTGTAATAAATTAAATTATAGCCTATGGCTATTTAATTTATATGATATCGATTGAAGAGGCACAGTGTTTCATTATTATATTTAATTAATGGAATGGTACGAATTAAATGAAGAGACACGAATTTCTAAAAGAGGCCGACCTCTTGTATAGACGCGATTTCTTTGGGGGGGCGTATCCTTCTTGCTGGGACGACTTGTGACTTTGAAAGGTCACGTCTCCTCTCATCATGGTGTATATATACTTGAAGAAGTCTCATTGTTGATTCATTCAGATTTCATCCTAGTTCATTCTACATCAAGTGTGGGTTCTTCTCAAGGCAGTTCGATATCATTAGAGGCTGAGTTTTTCATCAGCGAATTGTCTTCTTGTTTTGCTGTGTTGCATCATTCATTGGTGCTTGTATTTGGGCCTGCATATTGGCCTCTTGTAAGGAGATCATTATTGTATTGATTCAATATATAAGAGATATATTGTTGCTGGGTTTTTCTCCCTCAAGAGGAGGGCTTTCCCAGGGTATCTGCTGTGTTATAGTGTCTGATTTTTTGAAAAAAATTACTGTGCATTAAATCTGATCATAAAACTAACATGGTATTAGAGCGGGTTTGAAGAAGATCGTGATCAGATTTGTTATTGCAGCGATACTCTCTATTCTCTTTTCATACCTTTGTTTATATCTATTTTAGTCAAGATGGTGAACGGTCTTAAAATTGAGGATAGACTTGAGGGAGCATCCAACTACACATCATGGAGGTTCAGAATCATGCTCACCTTGGAAGAGAATGACTTGGCTGAGTTTGTGGAGACCAAAGTTCCCGAACCAGAGGAGGAAGAAGAGAAGTTGCAATGGAGGAAGAAATACATCAAGGCAAAGAAGATGTTGGTTGATTCCGTCAAAGATCATATTGTTCTGATTGTCTCCAAGTTGAAGACGGCAAGGGACATGTTCAAAACATTGGAGGAGATGTATGAAATCAACAACACTAGCCGGGCACTTGCACTGAAGCAACAACTACACCATGTGAAGATGGCGAAAGGAGAAACAGTGATTGCCTATTTCATGAGGATTTCGGAATTGAGAGATCAGCTCTCTACAATTGGTCATGTGATTGATGATAAGGACTTGACCATGCTTGCTCTCAATGGTCTTCCTTTATCATGGGAGTCCTACATTCAAGGAATCAGTGCAAGATCCAAACTTCCTAAGTTTGATCGTTTGAGGGCCGACTGCATTCAAGAGGAGTCAAGGTTGCTGGCTAGAGGTGTTGGTCAAAGTTCATCTAATGAAGATATTCATGTTCTCGCCTCTCACTCTTCGAAGAAGAAAGGAAAAGATGGGAAGAAAGGATTCTTCAAAAGAAATCGAGATAAAGGAAATGATGGTGCTCCCGCATTCAAGAAGAAGAGAGACTTATCCAAAGTCCAATGCTTTAGATGTGACAAGTATGGTCACTTTGCCAAGCATTGTCCATCCAAGCCTAAGCAATAGGCCACCATTGCAGATGTTGATGATGCCTCTCCTCAGAAGGACTCTTGTGAATACTTATTCTATTCGGCATTGTCAAGCAATGTTCCTATAGACACCAACACTTGGCTGATCGACAGTGGTGCTTCTCGACACATCACTAGTTTTAAGGAGCATTTATCAAGCTTGGTGGAGAGATATTCTACTGAACAAGTCATTATTGGAGATGATGCTAGCTACTCCGTGAAAGGGATTGGGACCTCTACTCTCCATTTGGATTCCAACACTACACTACAGTTATGTGATGTTCTTTATGTTCCAGGAATCAAGCGTAATCTTATCTCCATTTCAACTTTAGAAGATAAAGGATATCAAGTTGCCTTCTCCAAAGGCAAAGTACTTGTGTGGACGAAAAATTCCAACTTCAAGACTGCTCGAGTAATTGGTGTTAGACATGAGAGCCTCTATAGGCTATGCACTCGTCCACTTCAGGCATTAGTTCATGATTTTTCAAGCTTGTGTGATCTTTAGCATCGAAGATTGGCTCATCTTCACTTCCGAGCTCTACCTATCATGGAGAAGATGGTTTCGGGCCTTCCAAAGTTCAACCAGGAGCATGAAGGTACTTGCAAAGGCTGTGCAATGGGTAAGAATACAAAAGCTCCATTTCATAGTAGAGAAAGTAAATCTAAATGTATTCTAGATCTCATCCATTCTGATTTATGTGGTCCAATGTCTGTTGCTTCTTCGAGTGGTTTCTTGTATTACGTTCTTTTTATTGATGACTGCTCTAGAAAGACTTGGATTTATTTTTTGAAAACCTATGTTCCACGACCTGTCAGGGACGGGGACGGGGGGGGGACGGCAGGGGACGCGTTTCCGGGACGTTTCCTAAGGGGCAATTTTTAGGGGACGGCAGGGGACGGCGACATACAAAATACATATATATATATATATATGATTTTTTCAAAATTTATTAATATATTAGAGAGAGAGAGGGAAAGAGAGATAGATATGTCAATAAATTAATAATTGATAACAACAATATCAATATGTAAGTAAATCGTGAGAGTAGTACTATAACAGTATAAGAAATGTCATTAAAGCATTATAAAATTTATCACAGCAGTATCAAACATCAATAAAACCATGGTCTATCAATATGAAACATCCAAATGTCTCAAACATGTATCTAGAAGTCTCAAAGTTCAAACATGAAAATCAAAATATCAAATACAACAGTCTATGAAATTAAGCCTCATTCAGGCTATGAATATCCAAAGACTCAGAACTATCTGAGTCACTATCATCCTCTGGCAAGAGTGGAACTAAAAGGTTTAATATTTAGTCTTTTTCAGCCTTCAGCCCAAACAATTAAAACATTAAATAGTTGGTGGGCCCCACGCAAAGGAACTAAACCTTTAAAAAATCATTTTTTAATTGTTTTTTAATATATTTTGACTTGCAGCCTGTAGGGGACGGCTAGCCGTCCCCTATCCGTCCCCAATTCGTATTGGGGACGGGGAAACGTCCCCAATCTGTATTGGGGACGGGGAAACGTCCCCAAAGTGAAGGAAACGTTTCCTGGCGTTTCCGATGGATTTTGCATTTTCGGGGACGGCAGGGGGACGTCCCCTTTGCGTCCCCCCGCCCCCGAGACGGCAGGGGACGGGGACGAGGGGTTTTGGGGCAGGGGATGCGTCCTCGTGTAACATAGTTGAAAACTAAAGAGTCTGAGGAAGTGTTAGAAAGGTTCAAGGAGTTCAAAGCTCAGGTAGAAAACTTTTCCGAGAAAAGAATCAAAGTCCTAAGATCTGATAATGGGGGAGAATACACTTCTGGCAGCTTTTGGAATTTTTGTATTGAAGCTGGGATTAAGAGGGAGTTTTGTGTTCCCTATAATCCTCAACAAATAGTAGAGAAAGTAAATCTAAATGTATTCTAGATCTCATCCATTCTGATTTATGTGGTCCAATGTCTGTTGCTTCTTCGAGTGGTTTCTTGTATTACATTCTTTTTATTGATGACTACTCTAGAAAGACTTGGATTTATTTTTTGAAAACTAAAGAGTCTGAGGAAGTGTTAGAAAGGTTCAAGGAGTTCAAAGCTCAGGTAGAAAACCTTTCCGGGAAAAGAATCAAAGTCCTAAGATCTGATAATGGGGGAGAATACACTTCTGGCAACTTTCGGAATTTTTGTATTGAAGCTGGGATTAAGAGGGAGTTTTGTGTTCCCTAGAATCCTCAACAAAACAGTGTTGCAGAAAGAAAGAACAAATCGATCGTGGAAGTAGCAAAATCCATGATCCATGACTAGGATCTACAAACCTTCCTATGGGCAGAAGCTTCTAGGACTGCAGTCTATGTTTAGAATAGAAGTCCTCACAAAATCTTGGAGAACATGACTCCTGAAGAAGCCTTTACTGGAAAGAATCCAGAGGTGAGTCATTTAAGGATCTTGGATGTCCAGTTTATGTTCATATTCCAAAGGAAAAGAGAACAAAGTTGGAGCCATCTGGCAAGAAGGGAATATTTGTGGGCTACAGTGAGACATGAAAAGCCTACAGGATATACATTCCAGGTCAGAAGTTGATCAAGATTAGTAGGGATGTCACATTTGAGGAAGATGTTGCATTTAGGAGATCCAAGGGTACTCATATGGAGATTGATAATGAAGAGTCTCCTCAGGATATGGAAGTTGACCATACTCCTGAGATTCAGAGGGAGATTTCAGATCCAAAGGAAGATATTGATCCAGTTGAGCCCTTGGAACCTACTGATGGGCCTGCCGATATTGTGATTGGAAGAAAAAGACCTCTTTGGGCTAGGCAAACTATGCAAGAGGCAAAAAGGTTTGCGGCTCCTAGAGTTACCTTCAGAGAAAGTAAAAGGCCACATAAGTTTTCTAGTTATGTTGCCTTGATGAGTTAGATTATTGAGTCCGAGCCTTCCAGTATTGAGGAAGCTTCTAGTCAACAAGTTTGGAAAGATGCTATGAACGAGGAGTATCAATCAATTCTCAAGAATGATGTTTGGGACATCGTTCCTAGACCCGAAGGCAAATCTGTGGTATCTTCAAAATGGCTCTTCAAGATCAAGCATGCGGCTGATGGGAGCATTGAGAAGTACAAGGCAAGATTTGTGGCTAGATGGTTCTCACAAAAAGAGGGAGTTGACTATGAAGAAACATTTGCTCCAGTTGCTCGCTACACTTCTATTAGAACCATTATTGCCATTGCTGCATCTAGAGGATGGAAGATTCATCAGATGGATGTGAAGACAGCTTTTCTGAATGGTGTGATTGAGGAAGAAGTTTATATCAAGCAACCTGATGGATTTGAGGTACATGGGAAGGAGTCTCATGTTTGCAGGCTGAAGAAGGCCTTGTATGGTCTTAAGCAGGCTCCTTGTGCATGGTACGAAAGGATTGATCGTTACTTGTCAAGCTTGGGCTTCTCTAAGAATGATGCAGACTCAAATCTGTACTTTAAGGTAATTGATGGTGAAGCATTGATTTTGGTTTTGTATGTTGATGATTTGATTCTTACTAGAGAAGATCACCTCATTCTCAAATGTAAGGAGTTGGCTTCTGAGTCTGAGATGAAGGACCTTGGGCTTATGCATTACTTCCTTGGCTTAGAAGTTTGGCAGAAGCCAGATGAGATGATTCTAAGTCAAGGGAAGTATACTATTGATATACTTAAAAGGTTTGGTATGATGGATTGCAAGTCCATGTCTACACCTATGGAGACCAACCTACATAAGTTAAAGGAGGTTGCAGCCAGTTCAAACTTGGTGGATTTTACGATGTACAGGCAGTTGATTGGGTCCTTGATGTATCTAGTTAACACTAGACCAGATATTTGTTATGCTGTGAGTGCACTTAGTCAGTTCATGTGTGAACCGAGACAGATACATCTTGTTGCAGCTAAACATATCCTGAGATACTTGCGTGGCACAGTTGGATATGGGTTGAGATATTCTTCAGATGCGAACTTGGAGCTGCATGGTTATACTGATTTTGATTGGGCAGGGAGTGTTATTGATCAGAAGAGCACATTTGGATGTTGCTTCAGTTTGGGATCTGCTATGATTTCCTGGTGCAGCAGGAAATAGTCATCTGTAGCATTGAGTACAACAGAGGTAGAGTATATTGCAGCTTGTGTGGCAGCTCGGGAAGCAGTGTGGCTTCGTAAGCTCCTTGCAGGATTGTTTTGACAATCAATGGAGCCTACTATCATTCATTGTGATAACCAGAGCTGTGTGAAGCTTTCTGTCAATCCTGTGTTTCATGACAGAACCAAGCATGTTGAGATCAAATACCACTATATCAGAGATATGGTATTAAGGAAAGCTATACAGTTGAGGTATATCGGCACTGATGAGCAGACGGCAGACATTCTCACCAAGCCTCTCTCTAGAATAAAGTTTGTGTACTTTCGAGATAAGCTTGGTATGTTGGAGAATCCAACCTTAATTGAGAAGGAGTCTCAGTATCAATGATCCTCGTTAATGAGTTCTTCTCTGTGAGAGAAGTTCGAGGTGAAATCCCTTGTTAATGAGTTCTTCTCTATAAGAGAAGTTCTAGGTGAAATCCCTTGATTCTACCCTCTGGGAGAGCCATGGTGGATGTCATGTGTGTGACTCCATGACAGCATCACGTGAGAGAGTCCGTGATGATTTTTCTTGTCCTTGTGTTTCACCCTCTGGGAGAGCCATGGTGAAAGTCATGTTGAGGTGACAATATCATGCAAGTGATGAACACTTGTACATACCATACATGGTTGTAGCCATTATGGTTGATATCATGTTGAGGTGATATCTGATATCACGATGAGGTGATATCTCTCTTTTCCACATATATGGTTGTAGCCATTGTGGTAGACATCATGATGAGGTGATATGTCTTGTGCAGCTGGAAGTATCATCCCTAGCTGAGAGGGAGTGTTGATGTTATTAGCAGCGTCGGGCTGCTTCTTCTAGCGATCTCCTTACTTGTAATAAATTAAATTATAGCCTATGGCTATTTAATTTATATGATATCGATTGAAGAGGCACAATGTTTCATTATTATATTTAATTAATGGAATGGTACGAATTAAATGAAGAGACACAAATTTCTAAAAGAGGCCGACCTCTTGTATAGACGCAATTTCTTTGGGGCGGCGTATCCTTCTTGCTGGGCCGACTTGTGACTTTGAAAGGTCACGTCTCCTCTCATCATGGTGTATATATACTTGAAGAAGTCTCATTGTTGATTCATTCAGATTTCATTCTAGTTCGTTCTACATCAAGTGTGGGTTCTTCTCAAGGCAGTTCGATATCATTAGAGGCTGAGTTTTTCATCAGCGAATTGTCTTCTTGTTTTGCTGTGTTGCATCATTCATTGGTGCTTGTATTTGGGCCTGCATATTGGCCTCTTGTAAGGAGATCATTATTGTATTAATTCAATATATAAGAGATATATTGTTGCTGGGTTTTTCTCCCTCAAGAGGAGGGTTTTCCCAGGGTATCTGCTGTGTTATAGTGTCTGATGTTTTGAATTAATTACTGTGCATTAAATCTGATCATAAAACTAACAGAATTCTACTTCCTTCCACTGGCTGCTATTCAACCCACTCACATTTCCTCAGATTTGAATGTTTGTTCTTCATGGCATACCACCTCCGAGGTAATTCTTTTCCTTAGGCTCTAATTGATATGCCATATCAGTGTTTGTAGATCCTGGTTGATTTTCCTCCACGTGTCATTCTCTGCCAAGTTATCCAATAACTTGTTGCCACCTGAACTGCTTCTGCTGATTCAGATACCACCCATGGAACACAGTAACCCCCTTCTACCTTATTTGTCTTTCCGATTGTGATCTGCACTTGGCATCTAACATGTTCAAGGCATTGAATATAATTTGGTTTGTTAGTGAGGGCTGAGGCCATGGATATTCTTAGTCACCTGGAAGTAAGGTGTTGGAGGTAAGACTGTGGATTTACTAACACCTGCCAGAAGTAGATCAGCTTGTCATCTCATATTCCAGCTGCATCTATGACATGCTACAGTGATGCAGGACTCTAATCATACATGTCTGAGATAATTCTTGCCCACCTGTCTATGCTTCCATAGGTTTGATAAGGATACCAAGAGCATGGTGTTTCATGCCATAGCTGAGACCAATGAGATAAAGTGGGGTATGAGAAATGTTGATCACAGGGAGTGGATATGGATTTTTGTGGGTTGACAGAGAGAAGTAGGCCTCATGTTATGTGATTTCAATGAACAGAAAACACATTTGCTGATAAGAAGATACGAAGCTATCATTGCCACCCACTTGAAGTAGCCTGTTCTAGATTTGCATGTAGGGTGATGTCAAGAGTGTGAAACACATGTTTATATGTAGACGTCACCATAGCTTGCAGCATCATGAGGAAAGAGTGATAGTGTTTTTCATAATTGCAGCTGGGTTGAATTACTCCCCCTTTGACAACAAAGTTTGCATGAGAAAATTGAAGAGGACAGGCAAATCGTGCAAGTTAAGGTAAAGATGAGTGGCATTTCTCACTGTGTAGGAGACAATGTTAATGGATCGCTTGTAAGTAGTCTAGAAAACCCCTGGGTAAATTGCCTTAATAAATTTTTTTACTACCCTCCCAAATTTGCCATCGTTCCCCTTCTGCAAACAAGCTTCATTGCCTCTGACTCATATAAAAATTATAGTACTGTCCCTCCATATTCAAGCATGTGAGCTGTTCGAAAAAACACAGGTTTTATTTAAACCAAAGATAACAAGTTTCCACAATTCATATTGGTAATTGCTGAACGATTTCTGGATTCGATTGTGTGATAATTTTTGCATCAACGTTTTGGATCACACTCCGTGATCCGTCATCAGGATGAGAAAAGAGCACAAGGATGATGGATCACGGAGTGTGATCTGAAACGTTGATGGAAAAATTATCACACAATCGAATCCAGAAATCGTTCAGCAATTACAGGTTTTATTTGTTCAGAAAAATGATTGAATTTTCATTTTGATAGAAAATCAAATCCATATCTAACATAACTTTTTTGGAAAATTAGAAATTCCATATGAACAATCAATTCCTCATTGAACCATATGAATTGTTCAAAAAATAACATGCAAATTCCATTTCATTGGGGTATTTTACAAAGAAACAAGGTTTGTCAAATCTAAATTTAATTACATGAATCACTTGATAAACAAATAAATGAAAGACAATTATTAGAATGTAAAGATAAAAGGGACACAACTTAGGTTGGTAGCTATATAGTTGGAAATCTTAAAATAGTAGTTTAATTAAACTGATAGTTTGTAATAAATTAATACTCGTTAATATTTAGTCTTAATAATTTGTAGTAAATAAGTAATGCTTAATAATTAATTAATGATATGCTATAATTATAACATTGCATGATTAATTACAATAATTACATAAGCTTGAGTATTCAATAATATTAATTATTCAATTGCTAGTGTTGACTCCTAGCTCTAGGTTTTGTCCATCCCAGATAAATTGTGAGACATTAGAAAGATTTTGTCAAGTCTGTGTGAGACAGTAGAAATATTTGTCAAGCCTGAAAATGTAAGACACAGAAAAGTAGGCACATAAAACTAAATTGCTTTATGCAAAACCTACTTGCTTTAAAATTAAGCCTATACCCACTCATGAATCTCTTAGTCATTCTTAATTGTCATAGGTGTGGACTTTAAGCAACGATTATCTCTGTTATGTGTACACTTCATTAAAGACAGTTGTTGAGCAGATCTAAACTGTGCATACATTTCTCCCTACTCGTACTAATCCCACAACAACTTGCCTTACAAGAATATATCCAGTTCAACTTCTTGTTTTTTTCAATATGATTCTACCACTCAATGACCTTGGAATTGTTTGTCTCATGGTTTCACTGCAGAGTTTTCTCAAGCTGGGTTTAGTCAAAGCTTTACACAGAGATTTAAATTGTTGAGAGTAACATGCAATATTCAGCCTCCCAACTGGTTTACATCTTAAACTGTATATATTTTTACCATAAACCAGGTGTTTTGCAAATCACATTAAGTTTTTTAGATGACGAGTTAAGACAAATAATGCAAGCCCTAAGTAGAGATTGCTCAAAAACCTCCACTTGGCTTCACTAATCAACTCACCTACTGCACTTTTAATAGTATAGGTGCTAGTATATTAAATCTAAATGCCTAGTTAGATTCCCTTGATAAAGATTATTTACTTTAGCCAAAGTTAATTTGTTTTGCAAAATTGTAATTATCGGCCTAAATTTGAAATCTTTAATCAGAGAGATTTAAGCATTCATGATGAATTATAGATGATTCATTTTTTCAGTTCCAGTATGATTATCTGTTTTTGTTTATCACCAAATTATATATTTCCCAATGAATTCTCTTATGTTTAAATAAACCTGATAGGCCAAACTGGTTGAAGCAAACACTTCATAATTCACTAATGCATTTATTTGAGCATGATTGTGTTCATATGCATTATTCCAATTTGATATTCACCTGCAAATTCCAATACAGAGTTTCTTGAACATAGGAATGCCTTTCGCTTGCCTTGACCACTTATTTGTAATGAATGTTTGATTTGTTTGATTTTAAGATTGTGAGAGTTAGGGTTCAACTGCTAAACCACACTCATTTAGAGGCAGGCTTAAATTTATAATTCAATTAGACAGAAATTCTCTAGCAGGGACTACACAACAATCACCTTTGTGTAGACAACTCTAGGGAGCTGGTAGTCACACCTAATTGCAAAAAGAATCATCTCAACACTGCAAATGATTAATTTTTAAGTTTTGCCTTTACATACCCTGACACAAGGGCTTTGTGTATCAAATTGTGCTTTCACTTAAACTGAATATTATATACCTAACTTGTTTGAGGGGATGTTACTTAATTTATTCATTCCATGTTTGTATTATTGTGTCCATTTTGATTGTTGCAACATGACATATCCACCATATAATTCCATTATGTAAGCTCTTGAATATAGGAGAACCCTCTTAGATACCTTAAAATATACTCGTAGTTGTTACTTGTTAGAATTCTGACAAGCCAGTCTGTACAAGGGGAAGTTATATAATGAACTAATTAACTAATTGATCCATTCAATTTTACTGTATGTGTTTATACTGATTATTGCAACTTGATATATTTGTCAGTGAATTCCATTGCAGAGATTTTTTAACACAGAACACTTTAAAGACACCTTAAACTTTCCTGTTACACATTCAATGGATTTCTAGGGATACTAAATGCTCATTCAATGAATTGTAGATGATTGTTCCCCTTTTAATTGTCACAAGATGATATATATCCCTAGTGTATTCCATTAGAAAATTCTGTCAGATGCTCCGGAACATATTTGGGTTGAACCCTATAGATCAAACTGGTTCAAAAGGATGTGGGGTAGTTTATACTCTCATTCAGTTGTGGTATTATTGTCTCTATTTCAATTATTACAGGTATATATGTTCACAATGAATTCCATTACAAAGGATTTTGGCCACACACACACACACACACACACACATATATATATAAAATCTGAAAGACTGAATTGTTTAAGTAAATGCTAGATGATTAATTGACTTACTTATTCAATCATGGCATGGCCATGGCTTTTTTGATTATCTTAAATTGATGCATCCCCGGTGAAGTTCATCGCAGAGGTTCTTGAACATGAGATAACCTTTTTGGATGGTCTAGAATATATTTTTAAGGTATCCTGTAAATCAAACTGGTTGAAGATGATGCTGGTTGATCCATTCATACATTCAATTGTAGTATGATAATGTCCATATGAATTGCTATAAGTTACTGTTTTCACTATTTAACTCCATTACAGCTGCTGCTGAAGACAGCAAAAGACTTCAAGATGCATTAGAAACATATCTGTAACAAATCCAATAAACCCATTTGTTTAAACCTGAGGGGGTGTGAGAATATTTATTTGGTCATTCAATTGTAGTATGATTCTGGCCATTTTGATCTGCCAGAATCTGAACGGGGAGAACGTGAACGGAAAGGTGATCTTGACAAATTTGAGCGCTTACATGGAGATAGAAACCTGACAGATAAATCCCTTGCTGTGAAAAAGGTAAAATTCATTTCTGTTCGCATTTGTCTCATTTTTGTTTGTCACTGCTGTATTGCTCACTGCATTTGCCTTTCTACACAGTACAACAGAACAGCCGAAAGGGAAGCTTCATTGATACGGCCATTGCTAGTTTTGCAAATGACCATGGACCATATTCTCACTCTCATTGATCGCTCCTATGATGATGAATTTTTGAGCATCTACAACTTCCTGTGGGATCGAATGAGAGCAATTCGGATGGACCTCAGAATTCAGCACATTTTTAACTGGGATGCCATAACATTGCATGAACAAATGGTCTGCCTTGAAACTCTTTTCTAATGTCATCTGGACCTCAGAAACTATAACATACTTATCATCCAACCTCATCACTAACATTGTTGCTGCTGTTTCTTGTTAGATACGATTCCACATTGTAGCTATGCATGAGTTATGCGAATATACAAAAGGAGAAGGATTTTCTGAAGGCTTTGATGCACACCTCAACATAGAACAGATGAACAAAGCATCTGTAGAGTTATTTCAAATGTATGACGACCATAGAAAGCGTGGAAGTCCTATTCCCACGGAGCAGGAATTCAGAGGCTATTATGGACTCCTAAAGCTAGACAAACATCCTGGATACAAGGTGATTCTCATCCTAATGTTATCCCAATTTTAGGGAATCAAAAGTTGTGATTGTAGTGTTCATTCACTTTTGCTTATTTACTTAGGTCGAACCTGCAGAGCTGTCTCTTGACCTGGCAAAGATGACCTCTGAGATGAGGAACACAAAAGAAGTTTTATTTGCCCGAGAGGTAGCAAGGTTGGTGGTAATTATTTCTGAGGAACTATGCATATTGCTTTAATAACGAGTGTTACTAGATTTTCTACATTCTACTAAATTTCCCTTTTTAGTAGGCTTTATGGATTCCAAGTTCCAACAATGTTCATAAAATGGCAGCATCTTAACTGTTTGCTTTCTGTGATTTCAGAGCTTCTAGGTTAGGAAACTATATAGCTTTCTTCCGACTTGCAAGAAGAGCAACTTATTTGCAGGCATGCTTGATGCATGCTCATTTTGCTAAGGTGTGTTTTACTTATTCCAGTATATTTTTTCTGTGTGACATTTCCATGGCTTGCTTATAAGCACTAGAAGAGAACGCACCCAGAAAATGTTGACATCAAGAAATGTTTTCTTGTTTGGAAACATATTTGTAGGTTTTTTGGATTACTAGCTTAATTACTTTATGATAACTGTTTGAGTTTTATGTTGGTCATATATAGTGAGCTAGCAATTTACAATGTTTTTATAGATTATTATGTGAATGCTCGTGATAGCAACATATGCATTGTCTATATTTTATGATGTATGGTCAAGTAGAGCTATCTTGAAATTTGTAGCTTAAAATACATGGAACAATATTGGTCCTCTAGTGTCTGAGGTTATAAATACTGTTTATCATAGCTTGTAGAAGTAATAAAATTATAGTAAAGCTTATCTATGTTATAGATCATAAGAATGCACGTATATGCTTCACATATATATCTACATACATACATACATACATATATATATGTGTGTGTGTGTGCGTGCGTGTGTGCATGTGTGTGTGTGTGCGCGTGCGCATAAATAGATAGTTGGATATGTAAATATAGATATGGACATTGATATAGATAGTTTTGATATGAATTTGAGATATTAACAATTATTTATGTGTATCAATGCGGAGGAAGTAAACAAGAGATTATTTGTGTTACGCAAGGATGTGTCTCCACCTCTCAAACCCCCACCCTCGTCCCTTGATGTGTTTCTGGGACAGTAGGACATTAGGGGACATCCCCTTGCCATCTTCCCTGATCTGACCTTTGCAGGAAATGTTCTTGAACACGTCCTTGAAATTGGAGACGTCGAGGAAAGCAAAGGGGACGCTTGAGGATGGCCAAGTGTCCCACATGGAAAAGTGAAAAATATGACCGGTTTTAGCCTATGTTACCCAAGTTTCCGGGATGGGGATGACATGGGACATGGGGGATGTGTTTTGGGGTCCTCGATTTTTAGGGTCATTTTTGGGGACGGCAAAGGGGATGGCTATATAAAAAATAGGGAAAATTTAAAATAGATAGGAAAATTTTAAATGTTCATATGATAACATTGATAAAGCATTTGTATATACACATTATAGAACCTTAATACATAACATCTGTGTTAAGAGTTCAAATAAGAGTCAAAGTCAAACAAATTAGCAATCTGGTTACTTTATATTCATCGTACCTGGTAAAATGATGCTTGAAGTTGACAGATATTTTATTATTTTGTCAAACAATTGTTGTAATGCGCTATGTGTAATTATCATTGGGTGAAATACAAACAAATTCTGATATATTCCAGTGGGTATAAAATTACAATTAGATCAAATCCCATTCACATTCAGATTTATATACTTGGTTTTAATGTTTGTCCAAGTTTTCCAAGGCACCCAACTATAGCTTACTATGTAGAGAGGTGGAAATTATTTGTAGACCTATAGCTTCATATCAGTAGTCCCAACAATTTTAAGAGCAGTACCAGTTCAAGCTTCAGATCAAATTCCTATTGGTCAACCAATAGATCCATACAACTGCTCAAGGGTGGATTTGTTGCATATAAAGGGAGTAATATTGCTATACCAGAAGTTTACTGCCATAGGAACCTTCAGTTTAGTTTGAGATTATTATAATTGCTAAAATAGTATAGATTGTTGGATATAGGTTCTTAGTACATTTTCAGCCTATATTGCTCCAGCTGTAAACCACAGGTTGTTATTGTCAATCTTTCACCTTTATAAACATTGTTTTTAAAAAAAAAAAAAAATTGCGTTGAGAAAAGGGGGACGGCCAACCGTCCCCTCTATAACTCATCGTTGTCCTAGAGTTTCCAAGATGTTTCTAGCATTTTTGAAATTTTGGGGATGGCCCGAGGACGTCCCCGATGCGTCCCCCATCCCTTGGATCCCGAAATGGGGATGCGTCCTCGGGTTTCCCTGGTTTAGCAAAAAATATTATTTTTTGGGTTGTAAAGGGATGTGGGGGTCCGACAAACTTTCCCATGCCCTTTATACACTCTAAAATCACATTTTGAATGCAAAACAAAAAATATAGTGATTGTTGCAACGCTGCTGGCAACCTCGATTGTTGCAACTGTGTAAATTGCAATGCCATTGTTGTTCATTGTTCAATGTTACTAGTTATAGGGAAGGGTATTTGAGGGGTGGGGACGCCTCCCCTTGTGACAGAGTTACAAACTAAAGCATTGAACTTTAAGCTTCAATAATAGTCGAAAACTTCAAGCATGGTTGCTTGAGTTGAAGCTCAACATTGAGGAAATTTCAAAGAGTATACAATAGTGTCAAGGTATGTTATTTTGCCTTTTTTAATAGTTTTTTTAGCTTGTTAGAGAGGGTTTGTAAATTGCAACTAGTTTTAATTTTTAACTTTTAAAAACTCTTTTGGTTTTAGCTTGTTATACCAAAAAATGAGCACTTGCAATAGTTCTAGTGATGACAATGTGAATGAGGGCAGTGAAGAAAATGAGGTAAACAAAATAGACCTTTATTCTTATTCTGAAAATCCAAACATAGGTTCTATTGGAACTCCACAAGATTGTTTTGCATGCCCTTCACCCTCTCTTCAAAAATTTGTAAAAGCCCTTTCAACCCCCCAAAACCGTTTGCTTTGATTTGCCACCAATTTAACCATCAATAAGGGTAAAAATACAGGGGGCAACGGGCATTGGCTATGTCATATTTGCAAAATTGATTACCCACCAATTTAACCCTTTGCTTTGATTTGCCACCAATTTAACCATCAATAAGGGTAAAAATACAGGGGGCAACAGGCATTGGCTGTCATATTTGCAAAATTGATTACCGTGGGAGTTATACTAGGGTTAGAAACCGTCTATTGGGTAAGAGTGGACATGGGGTTAGAGTTTGTGAAAATATAACATTGGAACAATAGGTTAAAATGACAAAGTTAGTTGGAGTTAGTGAGCAAAAATTCACAATAAGAAACAATCATCCATTGATCAGTATGACTATTCCAATGTATCAATTGAAGAGAGTTGTGATAGAGGGAAGAGAAAGGCCACTTCTGCTGTAGGTGAAAAAAATACAGTGGTAGGGTTAAAGAATTGCAAAAATGTGAGCAAGTTGATGATTTAGTGGCCAAGTTTTTTAATGCCCATGCTACCATTTCATTTGGCAAGGTCTCCTTATTTCAAAGCTATGTTGAGAGATGCAATGGTAGTTGGACCCTCTTATGCTCCCCTTGTAGAAAATAGATTGTGTACCTAACTCCTTGACAAACAATATTCAAAGGTGAACATGTTAATGGAGGAGATGAGACAAACATGGATTAGGACCGGTTGTTCCATTGTCATGGATGGGTTGATTGATATTTGACATTGACCACTCATTAATAATATTGTCACATGCCATGCTAGTTCATATTTTCTTAGAGCTATTGATTGTTTTGGGAAACATAAGGATGCTGATTACCATTTTTCCATTTTGAAGGAGGCCATATAGAAGGTTGGGTCTTCTAATATTGTGCAAGTTGTGACAGATTTAACTTGTGTTTGTAAGTTAGTTGGTTTGATGGTTGAGAGCACTTACAAACATTTTTTTTGGAATCCATGTTATGTACATGCTTTGAAAGACATTGGCAAAATAGATTGGGTGAAGGTAGCAGTGGCCAAAGCTAGAGACATACAATGTTTGTATGTAACCATCACACTTCACTTGCACTATTTCAGTTTTATTCAAAGAAAGAATTCCTCAAAGTAGTTGAGGCTAGATATGCTAGCTATTTTATTTTGTTGGAGAGGATGTTGGAGGTGTAGGATGCTCTACAATCCATGGTGGTTCATGTAGAGTGGAAAAAGTGGGCTCAATCAAAGACAAAAGAAGGGAAGGCGGTGAGAGAAAGGGTGCTTAATGACACTTGGTGGTCCAATATCAGGTAAGAAAAATTGTTTTGAGTTTGTACTTAGTTTTACTTTTTATTTTCGAATTTTAATTTTCATTATTAATAGTGTTAATGTCATACTTTTTAATTTAAAAACATTTAAATGTTGCTTGCAAACATATTTTCTCTATCATATCACCTATTGTGGGGCTAATTAGGTATGTAGATACAAACTCTCCTAGCTTTGGAGAGGTTTATGAGATTTTTGATAGCATGCTTGATCAAATGAAGCAAACAATTTGTGACTAGGATCCTGAATTGCAATTCTATGAGGAGCATATTAGGCCTATTATCACAAAGAGGTGGAACACAATGAGCACCCCGCTTCATATGGCTGCCTATGCTCTTAATCTGAAGTGGTATGCAAATAGCCCTGGCCGAATGCTTCCTTCTAAGGATGATGAGGTAATGGAGAGGTTTATGACAACCCTTCGTAAAATGTATAGCATTGAGGAGGCAGCCATGTTTCGAAAGTAGTGAATTTAGTTTTTTGATCTTTAAGGTCCTATATTTAGCAAACCAGAGGCTAGGATGGATAGGGCCACTATTGCATAAAAAAATCCCATTGGATGGTGGAAATTTCATGGCAAGGACACATCGGAGTTGAAACAACTTGCTATTCGCTTACTCTTATAGATTGCTAGTTCTACTGTAGAGAGGAATTGGTCCACCTATGGCTTCATCCACTTGATTAAGAAGAACAGGCTTACCTCAAAACGAGTTGAAAAACTAGTTGCAGTTTGTAACATACTAACTATTCTACAGTTAAGATCGGTAACCAACTACTAGATTCAGCTGAAATGTAACTAACTAGTTTTCCTTATGAGAGTTTTCTTTGCAATAACAAATAGGAAAGATAAACAATTTGAACAATAACTACATTAACTAACTTCTAGTTTTTCAATTTCAGTTGAAAAGGAACAATTAGCAATTTATATAATTGAAACTCACAGTTGGTTATGAACTAACCGTTACATTAATTACAAAATGAATAGAGCATTTAATACAACAATGAAATAAACATTATTTAGTAAATATATCTAAAATAAAGAGAGAGAGAGAGAGAGTTATAAGAAAGTACAGTTTGAAGGTTTCCAGCTGGAATGCTTGTACAAGACTCTGTCTTCAAGGGAAAAAGAAACATCATCAAGGGCTTTTCTGCCCAACCAAAGACCTACTAGTCTCCCATGTTTCTTCAACTGAAGAATCCCGACCCTTCACAAGGGCAGTCAATAAAGGATCTCACAATTACCATCATGCCATCTGAGTCTGGTGTCAAGAACCTATACTACCCTAGTCGATCCTTCATTATAGGTTCTCCTAACTAGAAAAACCATTTTGACCAGGGGTATATCTGATTCTTGATGGCTGACTAATGCTTATTCAAAGCATTATAACCTTGGCCAAGGATTTTGTCAATAATGAGCACGTTTCTCGTGCTATCAACACTCTCATCCTTACTCGGCATTTAAATTCTTAACCCATAGAGTTTATATTTTCAGAGACTCAACTCTTAATTCTTTCCTTTACCATCAGGAGAAGAAACTTATTTCTGACTTAAAGAGGAGAGAATGAGGTTTTATGACTCAGCTCAAAATTTCGTTTCATAACATTCAAATATAAAGTGTTCACTTCTTACTTACAAGAGGAAATATGATAGTATAAATCGACGATGAAATAATACTTTAGTTCAATATATGTATATTTTTATTTCTTCTAAATGAAATTTGTAAAAGATTATGGAACAAACCCGATTCAAGAACTGATGAAGAATAGAGTGTGGTTTGCTTCAAGTTAAACAGTGAGGAGAAGAACACATAAAAATCTCGGATAGTAGTTAAAGAAACCACAAACAGATCGAAAGGTTTAGAGATTAAAGATCTGACCAGTTTCGGGCTGAAAAACAGAGTAAAGTGTTGACTTTGAATTTAGCAGTGAAGGAAGAAAACACAAAGCATTACGAGTGTAGAATCGGGTAACTTGACAAGATCACAACCAATAGGGGAAAGAGTATTTCGACAAGACAAGGCATTGCGATTTTGCATAGATTCTATAACAATAAACAACAGGTTGTGATCCAAATGTTTGCACTATCAGTACATGGTGATTCCTCAAACAGATTAATGAACTATTTATTAATAATGATTTAGCAAATTAAAAGATTCTCATTTTACGTGCCTCTAAGTATAGAATCTGAATGTGATAATCCTTCTGGTTAGACCTCCCAGCGAAAAAGGTGATGGCAAGAGATGTAAAGAGATTCTTCACTATACAGTAGAGTGCAACGATGATGATGCTATTCTGGAGAACGAAATGTCATTTCCCACCCTTCCAAACTGAGAGATCAGTAACAGAGATATGGTACTCCCCTCTTAAAATGCAGACATAAAATAATAACCAACCCCAAAAACAGAATGAGAAAAGAGAGAGAGAGAGAGTTCCCTCGAGGAGAATGTCGCCCAATAATTTGAAATGAGCCAGGTCTCCAAGAATCGTCTACTAGTATCTTCTTGGACGTTATTTTCAGATCAGGGAGGACGAGGTGGCAAGAACGATGGGAAGTTATAGCCATCCCTCACTTCAACAGACATGAGCTACCCCCTCGTCTTTAAAATCCACTTCCCACATTCATGACTTATGGAGCCACAATAATATCGGTAGTAAAAATTAATATTTATTTTTAATTGAATTAGAATTTATGTTTAAATAAGTCCTCTACACCAAGGTGTGCCTAATGAGCAAAGTACGATGCCTTCACAAGGAGGACGAAGGTATATTTAAATTGACTAGTTTCGCTTTAACACTAAAGTTGAAGTCAATAATTTATTTTTAAAATTATTTAATTGTGTGAGAAAATGACACAAGGTTACGACCACCGTATTAGCAACCTTACACCAAACTCTCAACTTGATGGCAATTTGGTTCTTTTATAGACCGCAGCCTCTCTTTGATGATATTTCCCTTTCCCTCGAGGTGTTGCCAATCCTGCATCCACTTGGTAAAGAAAATAGGGTTAGACCGTTCTTTGTTCCCAATATTAAAACATATCAACACATTCATATATAAACATATATAAGGAAATCTTTCATAATTGCAGTTATAACAAATAAATTAGTTTATTTTTTCCCAATTTCACATTCTCATGAAAGGTAGTTAATCACAACTAACATAACGACCATAATTTCATTGCCATAATCTTGTTCAAGACAAAAGGGATGTAACACAGTTCATAGTGCCTTGAGACTTCAGGTTGATAGACTATTGAGTATCAACAAACTCCAGTAGCACGTTGGGATGTTGATCTTGAAGATGTTAGGCCGAATGATAAGGAGGTGCAACTAGGAATGGTTGGGCTTCCATTGGATGTTTCACTTTAGGCAGAGAGTGACAGTGACACGGATAGTTGTTTTGATATTGATAGCCCAAATGAGGCATAGTCTCATAGATTGTTGTGTTTTGAAGTTTGAGACTTTGAGTTACTTTTGTTGAATGCAAAAGACAACTAAGAGAGGGGGGGGTGAATTAATTGTACCTTAAAACTTCAAAACCCTCATACACATTCAAATCCACATTAATACAATTAACCCTTAATTTGTTATAATGATTTAGCATGAAAAAACAAATAACAAAAACTGAAACAAATCAACGCCATTCACAAGAGAATACCAAATTTACATGGAAAACCCAAGAAGGGAAAAACCACGGTGAGGATCAGCTCACAATATAAAGTAACTTCAACACCGAATACAATAGGGCTCACTGCCCAAAGAAGAAAGGCTTACTGTGAGAGTAGAAAAGAAGATAGAGGAGAATGTTACACAGAGAAATCCATCTCAATGCAATAGAGAAGTCCACCACAATGTCACCAACACCTTCGTAGCTTGACTGAAGAATTGTAGACACTTTCTGCTCACTACATCTAGTAATCTAACACATGAAAGCTCGCATTGCACTTCTCAAATTCACACTCTAATACTCTGCACTTCGTATCATTCACATCTTACTTGTCTATCTCATCATCTCTCAACAACTCAACTCTTATTTATACCATCTTCAACCTTGAAAACATTCTCCAAGGTCGGCTATGCACATTAACTGTGCAAATTCAAATTAGGTTGGTGCCAAAACACTTCTGTGGCGATAAAAGTGAAAGCGGACTACACTACTTATTTGGGACCCAAAAATATAACACCACGTAACCACACGCTTCTATAAACAATAAGCATCCACTGCAATTAGTGTAAACACCAAGGTCGATTGTTACTCGTGTAAACACCATTAAACTTTTAAGTACACGCTTCCTTTGATCCAACAATACCTCGCAGACAACAAATGTCACCTGAACATAACCTAGAATATTCCACAAACACCCTTTAATCCAACAAACTCCTTCGCAATAGCTTCCACCTGAAGAATGTACACACCCAATACACTCAAACAACTCTGCCATACACTGCAACTTAAGAAATTGACTTTTGAAGCACCAAACCTCAAACCACCTCGATTGAACAAAGATACCAATACAATCAACACACCTTCAAATCCGCAAGACCTGAAACTACTCTGCGGAGAAATGTGGAGCAAAGACATTTCTCCCAGACACCTTTGCAATACACTGTTCACACATTGGTGAACACAACTTCCTTTGCATAGCGATCCAACACACCAAATTTTGAATACTACACCTCTGAACACCTCTGATCAACATATCTGAAATGCATAGGCGGATCTTCAACCTAGAAGTAATGCGGAGTGACACCAAAACACTACTTTGCAACCCAAAACAACATTGCAACACACGGTTTCCTCTTTTTATCAGATTTTCTCAAAAGCACTTGAAAACTTAGCATCAAAGACACATCCTTATCACCTCCAACACTTCCTCAACCATAGACAAAAGCTTATCAAAGCAACACTAGAGGTTGACACCAGTAGCTTACTAATGACAACATAATGCAACTAATCAAAGCATAGATAACATCAACATACTCTCACAACAATCTCCCCAAATAATGATCTTTTTCCTCCTCTTACAATTGACACCAATGACAACACAAGCTTGTTGACATGAATGACAACACCAATCTGCTCATACTTGCAACAATCTCCCCCTTTGACATTGATGGCAACACTTGATGTGAAAAACCTATTTCCTTTTTTCTTTTCTCTTTACTCAGTCTCCTTCATTCAACTATACTGTTCTCTCCCCCTTTTGACAACTGAACATTTTTCTCTCTTTCTCCCTTAACTGTTTTCTTTTTCACACAACTTCCTCTCCCCCTTTGATATCAATGGCAAAGAACAAAAGATTTTGCATCACTTATATTTCCCCTTTGACATCAATCAACCTTCTCACAACTGCTCTGCAACTTCTATTCCTTTACTGCTTTGCATACTCCCCCTTAGGAGCACACACCATATTGCACCAATCAACAACTATAACACTTACTCCCCCTGACTACAACAACCAACAATGTCACTACCTAATCCCCCTAAGAGGTAGCCAGTAACATCAGTCCAGAAAAAAGAATGGATCTTGAAATCCACTGGATTGATGCATCTCCTTATGCATCTAGTTCAAAGAAGGAGGAGCAATGACCCCCAACTTCTCCCAGAGATACTCAAATGTATCCTTAAGAAGAGCCTTACTGAATATATTAGCAACTTGATCCTTTGTAGGCACATACTCAAGTTTTACTTCATTCTCTACAACCTTCTCTCTCAAAAAGTGATACCAGATTGAGATATGTTTTGTCCTTGAATGCATTATCGGATTCTTTGAAATATTGATAGCACTTGTATTGTCACAAAAGATAGAAATTGGTTCATCATACACTACTTCGATATCCTTCAATGTTTGTCTCATCCACAACACATGTGTGCAACAAGATGTTGTTGCAATGTATTATGCCTTTGTAGTAGATAAAGATATTGAAACTTGTTTCTTGCTTAGCCATGACACCAATCTACATCCAAGAAAGAATGCACCACCACTTGTACTTTTCCTGTCGTCTACACAACCAGCCCAATCTGCATCTGTGTAAACACTCAAAGTAAAATCAGTATCCTTTGGATACCACAAGCCATGATCCAGAGTGCCCTTCAAGTATCTGAATATCCTCTTCATTGTTGCAACATGTGACTCTCTAGGATCTTCTTGAAATCTAGCCACAAGACAAACCGCATGCATGATATCCAGTCTAGTGGTAGTTAGATATAGCAGTCCACCAATCATTGATCTATACTTGCTCTAATCAGTCTTAGGAGATTCATCATTCTTTCTCAACTTGCAACCAATTACCATAGTACACACTGGTTTGGAATCTTCCATTCCAAATTTCTTCATCATTTCCTTGACATACTTCGATTGTGAAATAAAAATACCTTTATCTATCTGATTTATTTGTAATCCAAGGAAAAAATTCATCTCCCCAAACATAGACATTTCAAACTCTTCCTGCATTTCCTCTACAAACTTCTTGCACATATCTTCATTGCCTCCAAATATTATGTCATCAACATATACAACCACAATCAAGATTTGATCTTTTTCAACTTTAAAGTAAAGATTGCTTTCTGCGGTACCTTTATTGAATCCTTGTTGTATTAGATACTTATTCAACCTTGCATACCAAGCTCTAGGAGCTTGCTTCAATCCATACAATGCTTTCTTCAATTTGCAGACCATATCTGATTTGTTTGATAATTGAAATCTGTATACCTCTTCTTCCAATTCTCCATTCAATAAAGCAAACTTCACATCCTTTTGATAAACTTTGAAATCCTTATGTGTTACAAATGCCAAAAACATCCTGATAGCTTCCATTCTTGCCACTAGAGCAAATGTCTCCTCAATATCTATTCCTTCATCTTGTGAGTAGCCTTTACACACAAGCCTTGCCTTGTTCCTTACCACTTCTCCATTCTCATTTAGTTTGTTTTTGAATATCCACTTAGTTTCGATCACATTTTTGTTTGTAGGTCTTGGGACAAGTTCCCAAATCTGATTCTTCTCAATTTGCAACAATTTTTCTTTCATAGCCTTGATCCAATATTTATCCTTGCATGCCTCAATCACTGTTTTAGGTTCAACTTCAGAAAGTAGACAT
>VDFB02270651.1:347235481-347271144 GCA_007258455.2 Sequoia sempervirens | reverse complement strand
AATTATGAGGATATGTAGTTTGATTGATATTTTTGCACATTAAAGGTTTTTGATCAAGATAAACCTTGAGGTCGAATTATCTAATCAACACATTGCACGGATTGAAGGGTTATATATATTAATCTAAATTATCAGGGTGATACATTTATAATGTCTGAGATGGTCAAGAATATTGCCACGACTATTCTGAGACGATGCTGAAGACAGTGTAACTATTATTATCAGGAGATTATTACCCAAGAATTGAAGTTCGGTTATATTGGGAGTTTGATTAATATTATTGCTTTCTGATTGAGATAAATCACCTATCTGAAGCCGACGCTATTGGTGTCAATAATATATGAAGGAGAAGTTCAGTCAACATACCCGAGTTCAATAGGATATCCATGGGTTTTTTTGAACAACTTCATTGACAATTCTGGGAGACCCGACCATACCCAGGGAATCGTATTTCTTCACACCTGTGGAATGTGCTTGCAAGATTGTAAGGTATTGATGCCAAAGTCACCAGCATAAGGATCTGGGTTATATCTGGGTGCATATCTGCACATATTTGAAGTCATATGTTATATCACCGTTAGGCACAGGGAAAAGATAAGAAGCTGCCAACATTCATGAAGTTTGTGCTTTCTTCAATCTGCTGTCATCAACTTATCCACCTGCTGCTGCTACATCAAAGCATCTCAAAGGGCTGATATACGAGTATTAATAAGTTGGTTTTGAATCAATTAAAAATAAAATAAAATTATCTTCTTTAAATAAAATTCAATCTTCTTAAAGTGAACATGTAAAATATTTAACTTTATAAATTTTGAAAATTATTTATTGTGAACACGATTGGCTAAATTTTTTTGTCTATTATGAGCGGAGAAAAATGAAGGTGAACTATTATTTTGCCTTTTTTTAAGAAATGGATTTTACCTTGCTTCTATATGCAATATCTTATATAAGTTAAGCTACAAATATATAAATTATAGATATTATAAATATAAGGTGTTATTATACTTTATCCAACATTAATAAATGTATGTAACTCTCATTTTGTTCCACTAGGTTAATATAGGCATATATTTTAAAAGATTATATAAATTTTGTATTAATATGTTAATATTTACAAAATATATGAGTTATTTATAGTAATTTTATTTATTTAAAATATATTTTATAATATATTTAATTTGAAGAATATTTTTTAATTTTATATTTTGGAAAAAAATATTGTTCATTATTTTGATAATTTTTATTATTATTTAAAAAGGTGAAATGAAAATATATATTTGTTTTGTTTTATATTTATTTTATATCTATATGTTTTACTTTTATATTTAATTATGTTAGTTGTGTTTTAATTTGTATGTACACATTTACAACATTAAATTCTTGTTTTATCTTGTTATATACCTCTTTATATAATTATATAAATTATATAAATTTTGTCGTTGAGAAATAAATAAATTAATATGATTAATTTATTAAAAATTGAAACTAAATATAAAATAATTTTATAATAAACATTAAATTATCAATTCATTAAACATAAATCAACTAAATATCACATAAATAGATATTATTATTTATAAGAATATTATTTTTTATTGATCGCAAAAATCATACCATTAAACTATTAACTTCTAATTATTAAGTTAGTACCTTTTTTATATTGAAGTTAAGCAATAATTAAAAATTACAAATAGAAAGGCAACCAAAGGGTTGCTAAATAAACACAATCATAGATTATCAACGGTACAATACAATCCATAATGGGAAAAGATCACCTCACCAAACTTGGCATAGACCTCACTAAACAACAACACTAGATTCTGAATTTGAATATACATTGTAGCTGTATAGAACCTAAAGAGCCTTTTTCATAAAATACAACCCATTTAATGGGAAAATAACACCTCACAAAACTTGGCATAGACCTCACTAAACAACAACATTAAATTATGAATTTGAACATACATTGTAACTGTATAGAACATAAGGAGTCTTTTTCATAGAGCTAAAGCATTTGATACTTTATCTTATCCAAGTGGTTGCTGATTTTCACCTTTTATTTGGGCACTCCTTGCAATTGAGAACACAACACAACAATTTGGAAAATAACATTAGAGTAAAACTTTAGCATTTCTCCTTCCTGGTGAACATTATGTTTAGTAAAAATTGATAAGCATATACTTTTCCATATATTAAGTAAAATAATATGTCTCATAGAATCTGCAACAACATTATTTTGCATGTCAAATCCCAATAAAGCTTCTTTCCACCTTAATTTGTGCTAAAAAATCATAGAAATAAATTTAAAGATAACATTTCATTTCCTTTTAGTCCATGGATAGTCCCAAAAAACATGTTTCAAACTTTCATTATACTGCCAGAAAGGACATTTAACCAGTTGCACCATCATGCATCTTAACCTATCACCAACAGGTAATTTGAAATGCAAAACTTTCCAAGCCAATATTTGAGCATTAGCCTCAACTTTTGACCTCCAAATCTGTGCACTCAGTCTTCTCCTTGAAGTCTTTCCTTTGAAATTGCATTTCTATTTTTGATTAAGCCTTGGCGTTAAAGGCAGAGAAGGAAGCAAATTTAGGTAGACTTTTTTTAAAGGAAAATAACCAAATTGGATTTTGGACAACCACCACCAATTTTGAGAATATTGTGTTGCAAGGGAGTACAAAGTTTTATAACAAGGTCCATGGGAACCAAAGCTCTCACAAATATGACAAAGCTTTTAAGCTATTTAAAGTAAAATTATTCTTAAAAATATGCCAAGTAGCCTAATCCAACACATTATAGTCCCACAAATCTCCAAATTGTTAAATCCCTTTATTAAATAGATGAAGGGCATGTCTCAGAAAAGTAATAGCAAGAGGTTGTCCTTGGTATTGAACCATTCTATTCCACCAAATGAAAGATGCGCCAAAGTTGAACCCACGTTGTAAAGAGGCACTTTTCCAATTCAAACAATTACACACTAGTTGCCAAGCCCTTCATATGGACAACAAAGGAAATGATGCTTTAAGCTGAAAAAAAGAGCAAACATAATTTTATCAATCTATCTAACCGATTGCCATTTGTTTTTAACAACAACTTGTATGATTCAATAATGAACCAAAATCTTCCAAGGTTCATCTCCAACAACCACTCTAACTATCCATTTAGCAACCAAATAAACACCTTGGGTTTTGGGATCTAATAAACCCAACCCCCCCTTGATTTAGGTTGAATGCAGTGCAACCAAGAAGTTGATTTGAAACCAACATCCCCATTCCAATTAGACCAAAGGAATTGTCTAATGAGTTTGATAAGATCTTCATATCTCTTTTTGAAGGCATCCAACAGGAGGAGTAATACACATGTGAAGTCGGGAATATTCAATTCACAACTTGAATCTTCCCAACTAGTGGCAAAAAAATATACCCTTAAGAGCAAATCTTATTTTCCAACTTGGTAAGAAACCATTTCCACATATCAAATAGCTCATCATAAAACTAAATTGTGGTGAATACTGATGTCGTCCCAGATTGAATACCAAAAGATTGGAAGTAAATTAATTCTTATTAGTACTTGTTGTGAGTTTTGTTTTTTCTTAGTTGATTTTGAACAAATCAAAAAAAAAAAATCTCTTCAAATAAAATTCACTCTCCCTAAAGTAAACATGTAAAATATAACTTTATAAATTTTAAAAATTATTTATTGTGAACATGATTGGCTAAAATTTTTTGTATTATGAGCGGAGTTTTAAGAAAAATGAAGGTGAGTTATTATTTTTCCTTTTTTTAGGAATGGATTTTACCTTACTTCATATGGATTATCTTATATAAGTTAAACTACAAATAGGTAAATTATAGACATTATAAATATAAGGTGCTATTATACTTTATCTAACATTAATAAATGTATGTAACTACCATTTTGTTCCACTAGGCTAAAATATAGGTATTTATTTTAAAATATTATGTAAATTTTGTATTGATATGTTAATATTTAAAAAAATATGTAAATGTATGTAACTACCATTTTGTTCCACTAGGTTAGAATATGTTGAATTTGAGAAAAATAAATTTCACAACTCCCAAGAATCACTTGCAATCAAACACCTGTCACAGAAAGAGTGCATAACAAAGTTATGGAGGCCAAAAGCTATTGATCCATTTGAAAAAGCATGAATCATAATTAATGTGCATCTTAATGATTATACAATAGAGAATCCTTATAAAAGGATAATAAACTTAGAAACCCAGGATGAGGATAAAACACGATCATAACATATGTCCTCATCTTAAATGACATGAGACATAAAAATATGCCCTAAGTAAGCTTAAGTAATTAGAATCTTGAGTGTTGAATTTTGTGGTGAGAATATAGTAAGTCTAGCATTAAAACCATAAACAACCTCATTTGATCCTTTACATATATTAGTAAATTTATTAATAATAAATTAGGATGATCAATTTTATCTCCATATTATTCTATGAAAATCATCTTGAGCTTATCCTAGAAACCTATGCTTACATCAGGTAATCTTTTATACCAATCTTTGGCTTCATTAGTCAAATATTGCACAAAAAGTTTCATAAGGACATCTTCATCCTCAATTTCAAAACTAAAAATAAAAATTTCAAAGGATATTAAATGATCCTCACCAAATGATACATTCTTTTTACAAAAAATGGTCAAAGTAGTTTTTACCTTAGCTAAAATAGCTTTAGGGTATCCTAGAATTTCAATGAAGCCCAATTATATATATCTAACAAGATTCAAAAGTTTTCTAGTAGGAAAATTACCATGACCTCCCCCAACTTGATTGTTTTGTGGTCCCATAGGAACATGACCTCCTCAAGTTTGATTATTTACTACACCTCAAATAGATACTCTCGCATTATTTTGTGGAACTAATCCTTGAATATTGTTTGTTGGGATATTTTGAGATGCTCTTCCTTGATCATTGGCACCTTTATATTGATAAATATTTATTAATGCACCTATCCTCTTTTATACTTCATCTTTGATCCTTTTGGCTTCAAAATTTTGTCTAATTTTTATTTCAGATCATTTACTTCTTTTAAAAGATCTTGATATCTTGAGTCATCATTTTTGGTCCTTTCTCAAGTCTAGGGAATCTTGATGAAGTTCATAATCATCACTTGTTCTTATACCATCTATTTGAATTCTAGACCCAGAAGCCATAACATCTTTATACTAGAAAGAACCTTGATCCTTTTTTATGGGGGATATGACATGATCAACAAATTTATTTATCTCTAGGATTATCTTTTGAGGGAATGGTTTGAGAGAATAATTTCTCTCTAATTTCAACATCTATTTTCAATCATTCCCTTTCCTTTTCAAGGTTAGTTAACATCTCTTGATACCTAGGACCTACTTAGGCATTCTAGCATTATCCCCTTTCTCTAAGTTTACTTATTTGTGTCTTCATCAACTTTAAAATTAAATGATCTATATCTTTGATCAACATTTTCATTATTCCTAGATGAATCAATATTTAGAGAAGACGACCTACCTTAATTTTTAGCTTTCCAAGTTTTTTTTTCCTTTTGAAGTTATCCTACTAACATCTTGTTAGGATCATTATGAAATTGTGATCTTCTATCATCCATCTTGAAATTGCGTTCTTCAATATATGTGTTCACTGGCTCAAGAAAATTTCAAAGTCACCACTTGTTTAGGGAAATAGATTTCAAAGATCATTTAGGGTTTGCAATAATTGAAGACAACAAGAACTATGATTGCTCTTAACTCCAACCCAAATACTATTACTATTTTATCTTTATCCCTAATAGAGTCACCAATCTATTGGAGTTTCAAAATGATTCCTAAATAACCTTTAAAGATTAGCCATGTCACATGTTCAAGGGTATTAGGAGATTGGCCAACAAATAAGAAATTTTCTATTAAGATCAATTTCCTCTATATTTAGGTTCTATAAAGCCTATGTGGGTTCCTTGATGATATCACTAAAAATATACACTACAATAGAAACAACCTCATTGTAGTGTATAAAGCCTATAAAGCCTATGTGAGTTCTTGTGGTTGGCCTCAAGAACTCACCTCATCGAGGAGGCTGCTTGGGGTTCTTTGAGTGGTCTTGGTAGGGTTGGGAGGTGTAGGACACTTTTCCCTTCACCCATTGTGTTATTTTCCTCATGTTAGAACCTCTTGTGGTCTGCCCAACCTTGGGAGTTATCCCCATTGTGGACTAGTGTGAGGTGAGATTGGGTGTCTAAGACCTTTATGGTTCTCGATCATTTTCATTATTTTTGAGTCCATTTGTAGTCATGGCTCATTCCTTATAGTTCCTAGGGATTTTTTTAGTGCTAGCTTGGATTTGCTCACTGGTTAGGACACTAGCGCTAGAGTTAGGACACTAGCGCTAGAGTTAGGACTATAGTGCCATGAAGGATTACACCACTTGTCTAGGACTTTAGTACCAAATTAGGACTCTAGTGCTAAACTAGGGCTCCAACATTAGAACTAGACATCTACACACTTGCACTAGTGCCCTTCTTGGGTGCTTGTCCTATCTAGGCGCTAGTTTCCTCCGATGCCTTATTTTCATCCTTTTACATTTTTTTGTTCTTTTGGTTATCTCTTGAGGAAAATTTACATACAAAAATTGTCCTCCTCGGCCTATAGATTCTTCCCATGTCAAAAAGTGTCAAAATCAAGGAGTTATGACACTTGTTTTCCTTAGAAAGCATATTATTTCTTGTAAGCAATCTATTGTCATTCCAATTGATAAAGGGTTTGTACCTCCTAATAATATAAAAATCAAATTAAAGATAAATGATAATAAACACATTTTAAAATAAAATTATTTACCAACTTTAATACAAAATACACATTTTATACAATAATCAATACATAAAAAATAATCTAAACTATAAAAAAATCCAAAACTTAAAAAATATAAATATATAATTTCACACTCTAATGAACATTTATTTTCCATCCCCTTTTCCAAAGTTATTTAAGTCTTTCATTCAATCCTCCGATTAGAAAAAAACCACTTCTAGCAATCTATTGGCATTCCATTGAATTTACATGTAACATATAACTTTTTCTGTTACAAGAATTAAAAATCTAACAATTCACAAGGTTGTTCTATGTAAATGAATTAAAAAATGAAGCATCTAAAGCATTGAGGCAAACGATTAGAGTGAAAGAAAAATTCTGTTGAATCTCAACTCTGGATCGAATCGCGCCTTATAACAGAGCACACAAGTAGTAGCAGTATCAGCAACGACAGGAGCAGTGGCAATGTAAAAGCTGAAATGAAGAAACCCAGTTGAATCAAGGATATTCACATTTCCATTATCAGCAGTCGATTGTGGCGGTGAAATGCTGGGACTTCAACGCTGACTGCTAGCGCAGGCTCGATTCTCACACCTGCTACTAGAAAAAAGAGCTCAGTGAAAAACAATATCAAGCATAGCAGTAGGCGTGGAAATGGCTTTCAAGAGTTTCGGTGGGAATTCAGGTCCTGTGGCGCCTCCTAAAAAATCTATCTCCTTCGGCCCTTCTGATCAATCCCCTCCTCGCCCTTCGAATATTCCAGGCAGAACTTCTCCATCTCCACCGCGGTCTCGACCCAAACCCAGGAATTCACCTTCTCCACCTCATGAAGCCCTGAAGCCAAGGCCCAGGTCCAGCTCCCCCATTCCTCCTCTTCTTAATGATGATGAACGACAAAGGTATTTTTCTACTCCTGCTGATTGCGCGCTATAATACGCCTATATTCAATGTATATATGTATGTATCTCTATTGCAATGATTGGACCTGCAGAGAAAGTGAAGCCAAGGCGAGGAGGCTGGCTCGTTTCAATACCGAGCTCAGTTCCCCAATTCGTTCTTCTTCTCCTCCATTGGAACGTCAGCAGCAGCAGCAGCAACTGAATCCCCTGCAGAAGAAGGAGGTGGATGAGACCATGGACTATGAAGATTCAGAACCCATTCTGGGATCCTGCCCAGACATGTGCCCAGGTAAGGAGGGTACCATCAAACTTCATAAGCAGGACTTCATCACAGGTTTTATTTAGTTTTTGTTTTCTTCTGTTGAGTTTGCCGCACTGAGTTTTCTGCCTATAGAAAGTTGCGTATATGATGGTTTCTCAAATAGCACTTAAAAATCAGGTAAATACAATATCTAGTCTACTTAAGTGTTTTAATGGCCTTTAGTCCTTAAGACTTTCTAGGGCTTAAGAGGAAATATGTGGTCTATATAAGAAACCCTAAATTGGCAATTCATTTCATTTTCTTGTCCAGATGATAATGAGCGGCAATGTTGTCCCAAAATTTTAACGAGTTATCATCGAGAAACATATTTCCTATCCTGAAATTTTTCTCTTGCAATTTCTGCGGACGGTGGCAGCTTGAATTCTCTAATTGCTGAATGTTATAGGTGAGCACTTTTGGAAAAGTGGGTGTGGTACCTTTCTCCATATCAGCTGATATCACTCCCATTCGAGTATAACTACTGTGTTGTTACGTCTTTGGAACAATAAAGCCATGTAATCTTTGGAACAATAAAGCCATGTAACTTTCTGATGCCCACCTCTGAAAAAGCAGGGGGTTTCCGGGAATTTTAAAAAACATATCTACAATACTTTTTTTCGTCATCATTCTAATTCAGAATAACTAAATTTAAATTTTAATGGTCCTCACCAGACTTAAATCTTTGGTGGCCGAAATATATTAGGTTTAGGTTTAAGCGTTCCAAGGTTTGGACTCGATGCAAAACTTAATCAAATTGAATTGTTATGTTGGACCTGAATTACCGCATCGGATGCCAGATTTGGGCTGATGAGAATATGGACCCTTCGGGTCTTGAAACCATTACTTTAAAATCTTAGAACACAATTTAACATTCAAGGCCAGGGGTTGTCATCATGAAAGTGAAACCAAGGTTCATCCACATATTATGGAGGGTTAAAGGTCAATTGATGAGAGTGGGTAATCTCTCCTTTACTTCGAGGTTATGTTAGACTTAGGAGGGTATTCTAAGACATATACCTTAACAAGTATTTAAATCAAACAAAATGAACAACTAAAAATAACGAACAATAGTTATACCCAAATAAATACTGACCCAAATTTTGTCTCTAAGTCAAGTATAATTAGCTGCATAAGGTTTCTATATAGCTGATAATAACGTCATTGCAGGATATGCAAGATGATGATACATGGACATGATTCACAAAGTATTTTCTGCTGGAAATGTTCACAGATAGCATTTTCCCTATTTTTTATAATTGAAACGTGAATTGCAGAGATATGAGAATTAAGCTCAAATTACTAGTTAATGGTTGTATTTGTCTAGAAGCGTGATTGAGTCATTTGTTTCCTAGGACTGGTGCCTATTCAAATGGGTAACAGAGTCACAGTTTACAATTGGGGAGAAATAGTGAATGGAAACATAGAAGGATGATCTAAACATAAATGCATCAGGGAGAACGCATTAGACATAAAACATTCTTAATCATCCAAAGTTATGATATATGAATCCATATGCAAGAAATAAATGATCATTGCAAGGTTTATAGTGTCTTAAAAATGCTGTGACATTTATCAAACCCATGTCAAATGTGACAAGAGAGAAACTGGATAAATTGTTACAAATTCCCCTAAAGACATACATACAACCCTAGAGACATTATATCCGAGATGTCCTCGATAGTTGCTGACCTTCAAATGCTTCAGAATCCACTATATTCTTGATAGGTTGAAACCCTAAAAAAATGCCTAACACTCACAGAAGTCCATTGGAAACAGCAATGACCAATTCCTCGAATGAAATAGGAACTTCTACATACAGAAAAATGGAAAATGGCCACTCAGAATGCCTGCAGAAATCTGCAACAACTCCAATAATTTAAATTTACCAACTAAATTGATGGCAGCCTGCATCATAGTTCAACAAAACAATAAAAAACGTGTCTACAATAACTTCTACAACATTAGATCTCCATCATTCGGTTGAGAAGTATAGATTTGAATGGCACACTTCAAATCAAACCATAATTGCAGACGTTGCAGTTGTTGTAGTAGTTGAATGGATGCATACATAGTTGTGGCTATGAAAATGGTTCATAGGGTGTCAAAATCTTGGTTCTACCTATACATTGGATGCCATTGTGGAGATAAATAACATATTTTACCAATAAGAGCGCTGTACAAGTTAATAAAATGCCTGTGACGAGGAAGCTTTAAGAAAACAAACAATTAACAGTCACACACTGATGAACAAGACAAGGGGCCAGTAAAACCACGACCCTCAAGGGCATCAACTGTAGCACTTAAGTGATTACACTACATAAACTAGTCAATGTGAAATTAGAAAATTTACAACAACAATATATAAAGTGCCAAAACTTAAAGGGTTTAGGGATTTAGGAAAAGACATAGCAAAAGAACCTTAAGGACCTCCCTAGAAAATTGAACTTTCTAAGCAACTCCAATGGACCCAATCCAGTTGATAAAATTTGGTTAAAACTTTAATTTTTAACTCGGGGTTTCAATCTGATTAATCTTAGGATTAGATATCCAACTTGCGTAAACTTGGTTTGACACATGGCATCAAGCAATTCAACAAATGACAAAGATTCTGTGCAGTGGGTCCACTAGACTTGGACCTTTCAATAAACCTAGTTGAAAACTGCTATTGGATTTGCTCCCCTATTGGAGCATTTGGATCCCACATTGTCTGAAGGTTAGTGTGATGAGAAATCTGAATGCGAGGTCCTTATTAAATCTGGCTTACTTGTACTCAAAGTATTTGGAAACACTCTAGGAACCTCCAATATGAACTTTGGATCATGTTGTTTAATTAAATGGGTTTGACATCAGACCAAGACAAATTGTGGAACTCAAAATTCTTGTGGGTCCTAGGATATACATTATAAAGTTTAGACAAGCTTACACTTGACCAATATGGACTGTGTTGAACATGTGATGACATTGTAATGTCCCCCTTTGGGAGTGCCCTAAATTTGCCCTAATTTCCTTAATTTGAATAACAAAGGGGTTAGATAATATCTTTCCTCTGATTGAAACCCTGATTGAAGCCCTGCACACAGTTTAGAACCATTTACCATAATCAAACTGATTAGCAGATTATGATAATTTATCACAATAATACTAATTAGCAGATTACCATAATTAGATATTAATAAACTCATGGCCAATCATTAATTCAATCACAAAGTATTCTAACATCCTTGGGGGGTTCAATCGTAGGAGAGTATGGGAGAACGTGACTTGATGGGGTGCCTGGACCCTTTTACCCTAGGCCCAAGAGTGGATATACCATCCCTGTTGGCCTCACATGGCCCATGCCATCCATATGAGGTGATCTACCTAGGAGGTGTCTTTTCCCTTATCCCCTCATCTCACCAACCATTTCTCTCTCCCTATGATTTGACCTCTTATGCTGATTATCCATGATGGGGGAGTGAGATTACAATGGGTGCCCTGAAAATGCCATCTCTCCTAAGCCCAAAGGCGCTGTACCCTCTGTACCCCCTTGGCCTCATGGGGCTCATCTGGTCGCCATCTGAGGTGGCATACATAGGAGAGTGCCCCATCATCCTTCCCCTCTTGTAATCTCAGTTCCTTCTATCATGGCTAAACATTCACGGCATATGACAAACAAATCTTAGTCACATTTACTGATATGACAATAGCAGCAATATATCATTAGTAACTGGAATGTCTAATTAAATAATCACAGCCATTCATATTAAAACGTGCTGCATCATATGACTGTAAGTTAGATATCATACCACCAATTCAGGTAATCGGACTGCTGCACAAATAGTAATTAATGATAATTTCTGACTTAGGAAATGAAGACCTTGATTTCCTTATATCTGATTTAATAATGGCTGCTTTGAATGCCTATTACTTTCCAGACTGAATTCGCTTTTCTCCAATCCCTTATCGTTTATCATTTGTCTTCATATATATCTCTTCGAACCATTTTCTTATTCCCACATATTTCTTCTTGATATCTGCTCCAATTCCCACATAATATTCTGTTCCTTATCCCAATCTGCTCAGATTTCTAATTCATTTTTATTCCCTGCTTTATTCTTCCCAATAAAAATGTTGATATACTCAGAAATGTTCCCGTTTGCTTGCCCTTTTCCCATTCCATTCATTATCCAATTTATTGATAACCTTTCCTTACCTCTAAAAGAGGTGTCTTTTTATTCGTTGCTTTTTAGTGGGTCGCTGCCCTTCATCTACACAAATCGCACCTTTTGCTTAAGACTTTTCTGTCTTATGTTATGGAGTGCTGATTTCTTCTTTTATCTTTTAAGCGCTGCCAGCAATAATTGCTGTTATTTATTAATCTTTAACTGCTGCCTTCTGATCGTTAGGTATTATTTTATTAATTTCTTTGCTGTTCTTTTACAATAATAAATACTTTATTTCTGATATATATATATTATCTATGTTTATATTAATATGTTAATATATCTTATATTATTATATCATAATAATCAAATTGTTAATATTTATTTTGTTACATTTGATAATTATAATTATAATATTATCTTACGATAATTATAATTATAAAAATATTAAATTGCTAATATTTATATTTATATTTTTGATATTTATATTGTTATTCATTTTATTTATTCACTCGTATTTCAATTTTAGGGTTTTTAGTGTTGTAATTTCGGGGGCATGACAGACATCTTGCATCATCACTTGGGACACAGGGCAGGATCTCATACCACTGCCTTTTGAATAACTTAGGTATTTAATCCTCCATGCGAAGTACTTGGACTTCAAATTAATTCAACTGAATTCCAAGGGGAGCTTGGATCCAAACATGATTCAGGACCCAGGATGTTAGTTTTACGATCAGAAATTAAATAAGCAGATATAGAACATTTTTAAACAATTTGAGACAGCATATACCTTGGGAAAACCCTCCAACTTGAGGGAGAAAAACCCAGCAACAATATATCTCTTATATATTGAATAATGAACAGCAATTTGCTTTACAAAGAGGCCAATCACAAGGCCGAATTAACAGCACCACACTTGATGCAATCTCACAAGAAATAATATCAAACTCCTTGAATGATGATAACAATCTTCTTGAAGAATAACTTCGATCTGCAATATCAAACTCTTGCTGTAGGAATTCACACTTTGCTTGAATGAATAGAATGGATGGTGATAGGAACGAACAGCGCCTCCCTTATATACAAATTGATGAGATAGTTACCAATAAATGCGTCCCTTCATAGATGAAAGGTCGGCCTCCAATGAAAGGTTGTGTCTCACACAAAAGGTGGCGAATATTAAGATGAAGTCGGCCACATTAAAAATGTTATTTGATATTTAAGTGAAGCGCCTCTTCACAAGTCGTCACCAATAAATAAATAGCCAATGGTTATATTTCATTTATTGTTTATTAAATAAATCACAGGAAGTGTGGAGCTCGCGGTTATAACATCAACACTCCCTCTTAGCTAGAGAGGAATACTTCCAGATGTCCAATGTCATGGACTCTCTCAACATGACACCCACAATGGCTACACCCATTTGTGGAAAAGAGCTCATCACAGAGTCATTCAACGTGATATCACCCACCATGGCTACTCCCATGTATGGAAAAAGAACATGTGCACAAGTGCCCATCACGAAGTCAGTCAACGTGATGTCATCATGGAGTCTCTCAACATGATGTCCACCATGGCTACTCCCTGAGGGTGGAAAAACACAAGTACAAGGGAATCATCACAAAGTCTCTCAATGTGATGTTGTCATGGAGTCTCTCAACATGACATCCACCATGGCTACTCCTTGTGATAGGGTGAATGTACTCGTTAGAAAATGAACAACAAACAAGAAAAGAGTGCAAATAACAACTACAAACACCCTACACCTCAAGATTGGCCTAAAGATTAACTAAACTAAGTAAAATGGAAGATTTCACCTTGTTGAGTTGTCCTTTGCTTGGCCCTTCGATCTTCGATGTTGTATGCTCCTTGGATGACAAGAGATGCAAGCAATGAGATGAGATGAGGATGGAAAGATGAGTGAAAATAAATGCAAGTATGAAGATTTGGTTAAGTATGGCTCAAGAGAAAATTTTGCAAGAGTTTGGCTAGCATGAATGATCTCCCTAAAATGAGAGAAAAGAGGGGGTATTTATAGAGAATTTGGAATTCTCTAGGGAAATGGATGGTTGAGATTGAGCCACCAAGATCAAGATGTAGGGCTAAGGTGAGTTGAGAACTCACAAGCTCTCACATCTTGACATGTGGCAAATGAAGTGGCTTGTAAGAGATGATGTGTACATGAGGTGGAAATAGGGTACATAACATGGAGGTAGTACATAGTACCTTGGGATTGGACAAGATCTCCTCATAAAGGAGGTCCTTGTCCCCATGTGGGTGAGAGGACATGTGAGGAATTAAAAATTCCTCAAATATCTACACGGGGATGAGAAAAGGAATTTTAAATTCCAAGGAATGCATTGGGGGATTAAATATGAATTAAAGGGGAATGGAGTGCCTTCTCCAAAAGGAGAAATCATTTAATAAAGTTGACTTAGGACACATTCCATAAATGACATGGAGATTAGGTTGTCTTAATTAAATGATTAGGGTTGTGCAAGTACCTGATTAGACAAATTAATGACAGATTAGAAGAGGGTTAGATTTCACATGTGACTTGATGTGACAAGTCAAAGATCACATGGAGAAGAGAAAAATGAATTTAATATTCCTTGGAAGGATAAAAGGAATTAAAAGTTCTTTGAGAGGTTGATTAGGCTAGTTGATGAAGGATTAGAGGGGGGTTAGGTGGCTAAGAGAGATTAGAGGCCAACTTGCAAAAGTTGGAGAATGTGACACATTCTAATTAAGGGTTAGGCATGTGCACATCCCTAATGATGAGATAAGGAGAATAATTAGGATTAAGAAAGGGATGTGACATGTGAGGAATTAAATAAATGTCATATTTATTTAATTCATTTGATGAAAAATGAGGATTTAAGAGATAAGGTATTTATTTAATAATTAAATACCTTAGGGATTTGGCAGAATTAATGATATTAATTAAATAATAGTGATATTACTCAATTAATGCAAATAAGGGGATGCCTAGACGAAAGGGGATAAATTTGGATAAATTAAGTGTCCAAATTTAGGTGTCTACATTTTGCCCCTCTTTGAGATGGTGTTACGAAGTAGCATCATTTCAAAGAATATTGAAACATAGAACCTAGAAGAAGATGGTTAGACTGGGAAAGATGCCCCAGTCATCAAAGGATTGACTAGGAAGGAAGATGATGGGGGTGAAAATGAAAGTTAGGGATTGAGGATGCCCCCTCGAGAGGACATGCGGGTTCAAGAGAACACGGGTGTTCTCTTGAAATGGATGAAACGATGAAAGGAGAGATGAGGAAGAGGATGTAAAGTGATGGATAAGAGAGGGTGAAAAGGTGGCAGGAGATTGGGAGGGGAAAGTGATGAAGGATGAATGGATGGGGGGATTGTGATAGATGAGAGGATGGAGATGAAATGCAATCCAAATGCAATTTGGCATCTTTGGGAGCATTGAATTTTGCTATAGCAAAAGACATGATGCACCAAGGTATAAAGGACCAAGGCAGATTAGTGTCTAATGCATAAAATAAGTAGATCAAACAAGAAGGCTATCCCAACACCCAAAGTCGCGATGACCTTGGTTGGGCCAGGTATTGGGATAACCACAAGCACACAAGGATGCCCCAATGTAACACAAGACCTCAAGGATCTTGGTGGGTACTACGTGGGACAACCGGGAAGACAACAACAAAGAAAAGATCAAGATACATCCCTATGTTGACTAGTCAAAGCACACCATGATATGATGGATCAAGGCGACCATGACAAGTGATGATAGGGAGCTCAAATGATAAACAAAAGCTAAAAGTATCAAAAGATCACAATCAATTTCAAACGTCATTTTCCATAGGATCACGGGGATGGATGGGATTGATGAGGTCTGTTAGGAAGGATGCATTCTGTTGAGACTGATGATGGATACTAAACTGAAAAATCGATATGACGTAGGATATTCGGAACCGATTGGATCTGATGATACAAGTGGATCTTGTTTGTTAAGAACCAATTAGATAAGGGCATAACTTGACGACACGACACAAGAGACATGGCACAAGATAGGAGACTGACACATCCTAGCGACCTAGGGGTTTGGGGGCCGATCAAAGATTAGCCTTGCCTACGTGAAAGCGTAGAGCCCTCATAGTTCGATAAAAGGTTGACGACAGACTATGATGGAGACTCAGGTGGATGATAAAGATAGGATGGAGAAAATGAGCAAAGTGGACAATGAAGATCAATGATGGAACGATAAAAGAGCAGATGGACAAAGCAGAAGGACCGATGATGGGTGATAAAGGATCATACAGACAAAGCCCCGGGGGCAGATCAAATGATCGACCTTGCCTACGTGAAAGCTCAGGGGCAACGTAGTTCGATAAAAGGACCAAAGACAAACGATGGATAAAGGATGATGAGATAACCCTAGATAAGGGGATAAAATGATTGGACTAACATGATGGGATAGGATAGACCTGTTAGATTGGATCGGAGGATGGTGACTACACAAAATTCAGGGATGGGATAGTTATCCAAATCATCAAAAAATGAATTGGGAAGATGATATGATGGAGAGATGAGGGATGAAAAGGAGAGAAGACTGAAAAGATGTGTAAAAGAAGCAGAAGTGATGATGATGAGGTAGATGGCATTGTGATTGCGTGGGGAGTAGCCTATAGCTAGATACCAATGACAAGGGATTATGAGATGGGATAAGGATAGAGGATGGGGGGAGGAAAATGATTGTTTGGATGGATTGGATAGAGGGATAAGGATTTGGACGAGGAAAAGGTTACCAGATGGATAGATGAAAAGGGATGCTATGATGGAAGGATAGGAAGATAAGGATGGGGAGATGGATATATGGATTGTTTGGAGGGATAAAAGATAAGGATGGGGAGATGGATATAACGATAAGGAGATGAGGATAGGGAAATGGAAGGGATTGCTTTGATGGAATGAATGATGTCTCCAAGGACAATATCACAAAGGAAGATAGGTGCCCCCACTTTAGATATGTCATGTGCGAGGAGGCATGAAGGATGCAATAGAGAAGGATAGGCAAATAAAGGAGTGAGATGGATGAAGATAGGATGTATGGATAAGGAAGGGAGATTGAGGGTAGCATGATAGGTGGATAAGGAAGATAGACAAGTGCGAATGAGGAGTAGGATAGTGTGCGGAGGAGGGGAATGTATGCTAAGAGGTGTCCAAAGCATGTTTATATGTTTGCCCCTATCGTTATCAAGATCACAAGGAGGATGGAAGGATTGGGATAAATGAGATATGCCAAGCAGGATGTGTAAGATAGGTAGGATGGAGGGAATGAATGAAAATGACATATAGCAAGAAGACGGGTGCATAGCTAGAAGCATAGTAGGAAGCATAACGAATGGTACTTATCCAAGGCGCTTGTTTGCCAAGTTTTCACCATTGGACGGATTATTTCTCTTTACTATTTTAGTTTTTTGATTTTTTGGATTTTTTGACTTTTTTGGCTTTTTTGGATTTTTTGACTTTTTTTTATTTTTTTTTTTTAATGTTTTTTCAGATTTTCTTGACTTTTTTGACAAAATGCGGATGGAGGTGGATAAGGATATGGAGGCGGATGGGTGTATGTGGAATACATGTGATAAAGAGATGGATGAAGGACTCAAACATCAAATTCCATACGAAGGATTAAGAACCCATGTGTGGAGGGACTGTTGGATGTTGGTACAACCTTATTAGGATAAATGGATTATGCAAGATGATGAATTAGAGGGATTTGATGGGGAAGATATGAAGGATAATGGATGGGATGTTGGAAAGTGTATGGATGGAATGATGGGGTGGATGTGTGGCGGGGAGATGTGTTCAGGACCAACATTGGCACATGTGGTGGTGGATGTGAAAAGATAAGAGGATGAATGGATGAAGAATGCGGGAATAATGGAGGAGATGGGATAGTGAATTTTGGGACATAAGGACCCAAAACAGACTTAGGAGATGAAAGGGGGGTATGATTAGCTTTTGGATTAGCAACTTTGGATGTTGTTACAGATTTTTCTTTTCAAGGTATTGCATCTTTTTTCTTTGGGATCCACATGGTTTTGATCTTTTCTTTGGTGGGCCTTTGTGGCCTACGGATTTGATTTGGATTTAGATTTTTCTTCTCTTCACCATGTCTGTTAGAGGGGACATGGGGAGCTTTAGATTCATGTGGATGTTTGGATTGATGTATTTTGACTTTAGCATCCAAAGTGCTTTTAGTAGCAATGGGACAGGTGTGAGGAGATGGATGATGTGGAGCGATGGAGGTAGGAGTATGGGGATTACGTGTAGATGGAGAATGTGTAGGTATGTGCCTTTGTTGATCCTGATTAGGGGACATGTGAGAGGGATGTTTATGATGGATGATATGGATAGGTGTTGGATGGATGAAAGGATGAGATGGAGGGGTGATTTTGGGATATACGGACCCAAAACAGACAGAGTGGGTGGAGGGACATAAGAACCCAAGATGGATGGAGTAGATGAAGGATGGGAGATGGTGGATGGAGGGATGTAAGGACCCAAAATGGATGGAGTAGATGGAGGAATATGGACGGTTGTTTTGAGGCAATACAATAGAGGAGGGATGGTAGCATATGATCTGGTGGAGCGATGGGAAGAGCCGAAATTTCGTTTGGAAAAGGCTCGTTGAGGACGTCTAGAGGTTGTACCAACATCTTTAGATTGTGAGTCTTGGGAAATAGGTCCAAGACCTTGCATGCAGATTTGTTCTTTGACTTGGATGGGCTCTAAAATACCTTGCTCATGAAGGCCTAGACCTTTTCCTTGATAGTTCATTTTCTTGAGCATGCGATCCATGATAGGATTTGTGTTATTCTGAAAACATGATGCGAGTCCATTATTAGGTGGAAGATGATGGGTGGTATATACACTGTGTTTTTCTTCTGCAAGGAGGCCACCATGAAAGAATGTGAGACGAAGGGGATATGCAAGCGGTGTGGGGATAGTAGTTTTAGGCGATGATGGGGGATCATGAGATGGAGATGATGGGATAGCAACATTTGGATGGGTGGTATCAGGAGAGGGATTAGGGGATATGATACGATCTGGATTTGTGGTAGTGGGCTCATGCGATGGAGATGGAGATGGAGCGGTGGAATCTTGAATGACAAGGGGATCATGGGATGGAATGGATGGGGGACTATGATCTTAAGGTGGACTAGATGGGATGGTAGGATCTTGATATGGAGAAGGAGATATGTCGGCATGCTTTGGATTAGGCTCTTGGCATGACTCATCGTGTGCGGGAGGCATGATAATGGAGTCTTGGAGGGACTCTTCAAATGGGGAAGATGGAGGGATGGAGGATTCAAAACATGCATGGGAATGGATTTTAGTGACACTAGGAGTGGGAGAAGTGGATTGGATTTGGGTGTCATCGATGGGTTCGACGACTCTCGGAGTAGGAGGTGGGTGTTCAATGGATTCAGTAGATGTGATGGTAGGAGATGGGGGCTCAGTGGATTCAAAGGACATGATAGTTTCGATGGCTTGAGTGGTGCTAGGGGTGGTATTATCAAGGATAGGTGTTGGGTGGAGAAGGGTCTCGTCACTAATGACCATGGATGATGGGTTGGGACTGTGTGGGTCCACCCCTTCAATGTGTGGAGTGGGAGATGTCTTCTTTGTCATGAGTCTTTGGAGAACTTCTGAAATGAGAGACTTGCATACTCTAGGCTGAGATGGTGTGGTAGGAGTGGATGAGGGATTGTGGATTAGTGGGGGATTAGAACTAGGGATTGGTGGACAAGGATTAGATGGGGGAATGGGATTGGATGCAAGATTGGGAATAGATGGGGGATTAAGATTAGATGAAGGGTTAAGATAGGGGTATTGGAATGGTGAATTAGGACACGAGGATGTGGGTGGTGGATTGTAGTAAGGGTATTGGGATGGTGGATTAGGATGGGAAGATTGAGGTGGCGGATTGAGATAGGGAAATGCGGATGTTGAATTAGGATAAGAAGATGTGGATGTTGGATTAGGGTGAGCAGATTGGTATGGAAGATTAGGGTAGTGGGTATATGCGGATGAAGGATTGAGATGGGAGGATGTGGACGGGGGATTAGGATAGGGGTATTGTGAAGGCAGACTAGGATAAGAGGATGCGGTTGTTGGATAAGAAGATGATGCAGATGAAGGATATGATGGATATCCCTTGTCAAAGGTAGCATAAGGAGCATGATTAGGCATGGATGAAGGCATAACGGGATAACTTGAAGGGGTGATTGGATTGTGGGAAGCGGGTGGAGAAAGCTTACTAGCAACGATAGTGTCAAGGGGATCTATGTCATATTCTTCTTGATCGACAAGACTTTCGTTATCGTTGTTGACGTAATTAGGGTTTCCCTTGACTACTATTGATGGAGGATAAGGATTCATGATGATGAAAGGATAAAGAGGATGGTTTAAAGATTTTGGATGGGAACGAAGTAAAGCTCAAATTGGGATTTAGGTTAAGCTCAGATCGAGATTGGATTAAAGCTCAGATTAGGATGATTGGATGATGCAATGGGATTGATTTTGATGATCAGATTTGATTATCAAAGGATGATTACGACATCGAATCTGTTTCGAGATGGAAGTAGATTGATTGGGTCGAAGGTGATTGGATAGGGATGCGATTGGATTGACCAATGATTGATAAGATCGATTGATGGAAGGGATTCTAAACCTCGTTCAGAGATTACCCTAGGTGACTTAGGATACTGATTGATCGGATTAAAGGATAAAAGGATGATTGAGGCATCGAATCCACTTTGAGATTGAAAATGGATTGATTGGGCCGACGATAATGATTAACTTAGGATAGATGACAATCCTAAGCGGATGTTGATGATGACGATCGGATCAGACACTTAGGTCAACTTGGATAATAACCCGAGACGAAGTTCAGGGGATTTGAATGGGGAAAACGACGATTTGATTGAAGAAACGGATGAATGAATACTCAAAACGAGTAAACGGTTGATCAAGATTGTTGAACGAGAGTTCGAAATGATTGAAGGAGGTTTAGAATGGATGAATGTTTACTCGGAACGAGTAAACAAATGATCGGAATGACAGAACAAGAGTTTGAAATGATGAAAGGAGGTTTGAAATGGATGAATGTTTGAATGATCGGAATGACTGAACAAGAGTTTGAAATGATGAAAGGAGGTTCGAAATAGATGAACGTTTACTCGGAACGAGTAAACGGATGATAGGAATGACAGAGCGAGAGTTCGAAATGATTGAAAGAGGTGTCAAATGGATGAACGTTTACTCAGAACGAGTAAACGAATGATCGGAATGAGAGTTCGAAATGATGAAAGGAGGTGTGAAATGGATGAACGTTTACTCAGAACGGATGATTGGAATGACTGAATGAATGTTGAGAGTAAATGATTGATCAGAATGAATGTACGAGTGCTCAGATTAGGAGGTTGACTTGTGGAATGGATGAAAGGTTGAATAGGACGAAGTTGAATAAGATGGAGAGAGGGATCTTAAGATTTGCTTCAATATCCAAAGATTCTGATTGCAGATGGACTAAAGCTCAGATTAGGGTTTCGGTTAAGCTCAGATTGGGATTGGATTGAAGCTCAGATTAGGATTTTGGTTGGAGGATGTGATGGGATTGATTCTACACCAAGTTCCGGGGTTTGAAGGATGTAAGGTGTTGACAATCAGATTTTTCCAGATTTTGGCAATTTTCAAAAATTGTCAAATTTTGCCATTTTAGGAAACTTCACGGTCATACGTTTGAGAGTCCAGTTTTTTCCTAAAAAATACCCAAAACTAAGATAGGATGAATTGCCAACTAACATCCCAAATTTGAGACATGCATTTCGAGTTATTAACGAAAACGATTTTTCAAAAACTGAAAAAAAACACTAAATTGTGATTTTGAGGGTCAAGATGAAAGTTTGAGGCCTCAAAAATGTGGTGAAATGGGGTCCAACCAACTCAAGGTCAGTTGGGAATCCACATGCCACCTATTAACGCAACCACCTGTAAAATTTTAGCTCAAACGGACACCGAGTCAAAAGTTATGGCTCCGGAAGTTTCGGCACAAAAATCAAAATTCTCAAAATGAAGTCCAGGTGATTGGGATGGATGATTTGATGCTGGATATGGACTCTAATGATGTTCTAAGTAGCACTTATATGATTTTCGTGATGAAACGATGACTTACAGAATAGTGTTGATGACGGGCAAACGGGTGCTCGGAATGACTGAGCGAGGGGTGAAATGATGAAACTGACTACTTAGAGGTTGAGTTCGCCCATCTAGAGGTCAGGTTCGCCTGTCGGGAGGGCAGGTTCGCCTGTCTGGAGGGCAAGTTCGCCTGTTTAGAGGGCAAGTTCACCTGTCCAGAGGTCAAGGTCGCCTGTCTAGAGGGCAAGTTCGCCTGTCTGGAGGGCAAGTTCACCTGTCCAGAGGGCAGGTCCGCCTATGGAGCAAAAGTTGGCCAAAAATGACTAAAACAGGCTCAAAAAGGCTGGTTCAAAGGTCAAGTTTGCCCCTGGAGGGTAGATCCGCCCCTGGCTAGGCAGGTCCGCCCTTGGGTGAAAATGGTCAAAAAATAGCTATTCGGACGCACGAAACAAGGAGATGGATGTTCGGAATGGATGGACAAATGCTCAAAACGGATGAATGACTCTAGGAATGAGGGGAGGAAGATTCGAAATAGACGAACGAGCACTCAGAACGAGTGAATGATTGCTCGGAATGAGAAATAGGAATGGATGAAGGAGTAATCAGAATGAGTGAATGGTTGATCGAAACAGGTGAATGAGAGTTCGAAATGACAGAAGGAGGTTCAGAATGGATGAATGTTTACTTGGAACGAGTAAACGAATGATCAGAACGACTGAACAAGAGTTCAAAATGATAGAAGAAGGTCTGAAATGGGTGAACGTTTACTTGGAACGGGTCAATCGAGTGATCAGAACGGCTGAACGAGCGTTTGGAATGATGAAACGGATGAAAAAGCTGATCGGTCAAGGGTCAGGTCCGCCTCTGGAGGTCAAGTTTGCCTGTCTAGAGGTCAAGTTCGCCTGTCCAAAGGGCAAGTTCCCCTGACCAGAGGGCAAGTTCGCTTGTCTAGAGGGCAAGTTCGCTTATGGAGCTAAAGTTGGTCAAAATTGGCCAAAAGAGGCTAGAAAAGGCTAGTTCAAGGTCAAGTTCGCCCCTGGGTGGGTCAAATTCGCCTATTCAGAGGTCAGGTTCGCCCCTGGACAGGTTTAAACTTGATTTTTGAAAGGACGACTAAGGCAAAGGACTCAAAACACAACAATCATCAATGAAAAGGATATGGCTGAGTCAATTAATCAGACGATCATTGGTTTCGCACAAAGAAGACAATTCAGAGAACACAAACCTAAGTCTAGTAGAGAGGGTATGGCCGACAAAGTCTTCTATTCTAAGATGAACATGGTTGTTAGGGAGTCCTCGACATACACTCGGTACGTGAGGCCCAAACTGTGAACACCAACCTGTTACAAGCGTGAGTCGGGAACCTTAGCGAGATACTAAAGGCTCGGACCAACTCTTCATGTGATCCCGACGCTTCGCCAATTACGTGGTTGGATTGAGGTACAACTTTCGCTCTCCCTCCTTTATATACCCCGCTGGTACGCGTGGTTGGAATCGTCCCTTGGGGTGATGAAATCCCCAAGCAGGTCCTGCTAAGAAAAGTAAAAGAGGATGACTCAAAGGACATGGTAAGCTACGATTTCTCGTCACCCACGATCGCCAAATGGCGCAAGGGGATTGGATACGTCAAATAGCTTACCAACAAGCATCACAAACAAGGTTAATTGACACCCCTAGTTAAACTATGTGCTTAAGTTATGCAAAATGACAAGCAATAGTTGACAAATAACTAACCCTGCAAGGAAACTTGTTAGTGACTCTCGTCCTTGTCTTCCACCAAATGTCGATTAAATGCTTGTACAGACTCAAACAAGACACGTTAGGAGGTTAGAAACACCTAAAATAACCAAAAAAAGTGCTGAAAATTGAAATTTCACCTTCTGGAAAAAGCTATCTAGGGCGTATCCGCCTGTCTGGAGGGCAAGTTCACCTGTCTAGAGGGCAAGTTCGTCTATCTAGAGGGCAAGTTCGTCTATCTGCAAGGCAAGTTCGCCTGTCTGGAGGGCAGGTTCGCCTGTGTAGAGGGCAAGTTCGCCTGTCTGTAGGTCAGGTCCGCCCCTCTGTGAAAAATTTGCAAAAAACACTTTCTGAAGTCTGTGGAGGGCAGGTTTGCTTGTCGGTCAGGTCAAGTCCACATCTCGAGGGCGGGTCCGCCCCTTTGTGGGTCGGGTAAGCTCTGCAACTTGCATCTGCAAAAAGTGAAAAAAACAGCAAATGTGAAAGACAGAGACCCGTTTGTGGGTCCCACCAGGCGTGCCAGAAATGTGATAGGGCGAATGTACTCGTTAGAAAATGAACATCAAACAATAAATGAGTGCAAATAACAACTACAAACACCCTACACCTCAAGATTGGCCTAAAGATTAACTAAACTAAGCAAAATGGAAGATTTCACCTTGTTGAGTTGTCCTTTGCTTCGCCCTTAGATCTTCGATGTTGTATGCTCCTTGGATGGCAAGAGATGCAAGCAAGGAGATGAGATAAGGATGGAAAGATGAGTGAAAATAGATGCAAGTATGAAGATTTGGCTAAGTATGGCTCAAGAGAAAATTTTGCAAGAGTTTGGCTAGCATGAATGATCTCCCTAAAATGAGAGAAAAGAGGGGGTATTTATAGAGAATTTGGAATTCTCTAGGGAAATGGATGGTTGAGATTGAGCCACCAAGATCAAGATGTAGGGCTAAGGTGAGTTGAGAACTCACAAGCTCTCACATCTTGACATGTGGTAAGTGAAGTGGCTTGTAAGAGATGATGTGTACATGAGGTGGAAATAGGGTACATGACATGGAAGTAGTACATAGTACCTTGGGATTGGACAAGATCTCCTCATAAAGGAGGTCCTTGTCCCCATGTGGGTGAGAGGACATGTGAGGAATTAAAAATTCCTCAAATATCCACACGGGGATGAGAAAAGGAATTTTAAATTCCAAGGAATGCATTGGGGGATTAAATGTGAATTAAAGGGGAATGGAGTGCCTTCTCCAAAAGGAGAAATCATTTAATAAAGTTGACTTAGGACACATTCTATAAATGACATGGAGATTAGGTTGTCCTAATTAAATGATTAAGGCTGTGCAAGTACCTGATTAGACAAATTAATGACAGATTAGAAGAGGGTTACAATGTGACTTGATGTGACAAGTCAAAGATCACATGGGGAAGAGAAAAATGAATTTAATATTCCTTGGAAGGATAAAAGGAATTAAAAGTTCTTTGAGAGGTTGATTAGGCTAGTTGATGAAGGATTAGAGGAGGGTTAGGTGGGTAAGAGAGATTAGAGGCCAACTTGCAAAAGTTAGAGAATGTGACACATCCTATCCCTAATGATGAGATTAGGAGAATAATTAGGATTAAGAAAGGGTGTGACATGTGAGGAATTAAATAAATGTCATATTTATTTAATTCATTTGATGAAAAATGAGGATTTAAAAGATAAGGTATTTATTTAATAATTAAATACCTTATGGATTTTGCAGAATTAAGGATATTAATTAAATAATAGCGATATTACTTAATTAATGCAAATAAGGGGATGCCTAGACGAAAGGGGATAAATTTGGATAAATTAAGTGTCCAAATTTAGGTGTCTACACTTCCAAAGGGTGGAAACAAAGGCTTTCACCTCAAATTTCTCTATCACAGAGAAAGATGCATTAAAGCAAATCACAAAAGATCACTGATGCTGAGTCTCCCTCTCAGCAAGGGCTTCATTCTCCACAACTCCAAGCTTGTCTCGAAAATGCACAAACTTCACTCTGGACAGAAGCTTGGTGAGAATATCAGCCATCTGATCATCAGTGCAAATATATCTCAACTGAATAGCTTTCCTCAATAGCATATCTCTGATGTAGTGATATTTGATCTCAACATGTTTAGTTTTGTAATGAAACACTGGATTGACAGATAGCTTCACACAACTTTGATTGTCACAATGAATAACAGTCGGCTCCAATGATTGTCCAAACAATCCTGCAAGGAGCTTTCGAAGCCACACTGCTTCTCGAGCTGCTACACATGCTGCAATATACTCGGCCTCTACAGTGCTTAGTGCCATTGAAGACTGCTTCTTGCTACACCAAGAAATCATCACAGATCCCAAGCTCAAGCAACAACCAGAGGTGCTCTTCTGATCAGTTACACTCCCTGCCCAATCAGAATCAAAATATCTTTGCAGCTTTAGGTCTACACTGGAAGTATATTTCAAGCCATATCCAACTGTGCCACACAAGTATCTCAAGATATGCTTAGCTGCAACTAGATGAATTTGCCTTGGTTCACACATGAATTGACTAAGTGCACTCATTGCATAGCAAATATCTGGTCTAGTATTGACTAGATACATCAACGATCCAATCAACTGCCTGTACATAGTGGGATCTACCAGATTTGAACTAGCCGCAAACTCACTTAACTTCTTCAAATTGGTTTCCATCGGTGTAGACATGGATTTGCAATCTATCATCCCAAATCTCTTCAAGATGTCTATAGTATATTTCCCTTGACTCAGAATGATCTCATTGGGTCTCTGCCACACTTCCAATCCTAGGAAGTAATGCATATGTCCTAGATCCTTCATCTCAAATTCAGAAGCTAACTCCTTCTTGCATTTGATAATGAGATATTCTACTCTAGTAAGAAATAGATCATCAACATAAAGAACCAAGATTAATGTCTCACCATTGACTACCTTGAAGTAAATATTTGAATTAGCATCATTCTTGGAGAAGCCCAAGCTCATCAAGTATCGATCAATCCTCTCATACCAAGCACGAGGAGCTTGCTTAAGGCCATACAAAGCCTTCTTCAATTTACAAACATGAGACTCCTTCCCATGAATCTCAAAGCCATCAGGTTGCTTAATGTATACTTCTTCAATTACACCATTTAGGAATGCTGTCTTCATGTCCATTTGATGTAGCTTCCATCCCTTAGCTGCTGCAATAGCAATAATGGTCCTGATGGATGTATAACGAGCAACCGGAGCAAAGGTTTCATCATAATCTATTCCCTCTTTTTGAGAGAATCCTCTAGCCACAAATCTAGCTTTGTACTTCTCAATGCTTCCATCAGCCGCATGCTTGATCTTGAAAAGCCATTTAGAAGATACAATTGATTTCCCTTCAGGTCTTGGTACAATATCCCAAACATCATTCTTAATGATAGATTGATATTCTTCAGCCATAGCATCTCTCCATACTTGCTAACTTGATGCTTCCTCAACACTGGAAGGCTAAGATTCAATGATATGACTCATTAATGCAGCATAGCTTGGAAACTTCTGTGGTCTTTTGCTTTCTCTGAATGTGCCTCTAGGTGTTGCAAACTTTTTTGCCTCCTACATAGTTTGCCTAGCCCATAGAGGTCTCTTTCGACCTATGACAATATCTCTTGGCCCATCAGTTGGTTCCAAAGACTCAACTGGATCAATATCCTCTTCTGGTTCAGTAGACTCCCTCTGAATCTCAGGAGTATGATCAACGTCCATGTCCTGATGAGTCTCCTGGTCTTCATTATCTATCTCCATGTATGAACTTTTAGATCTTTTGAATGCAACATCTTCTTTAAAAGTGACATCTCTGCTAATCTCTATCTGTTTCTGTCTTGGAATGTAAATCCTATAGGCTTTTGAGGATTCACTGTAGCCCACAAATATTCCTTTCTTGCCAGATGGTTCTAACTTAGTCCTCTTATCTTTAGGCACATGAATATAAACAGGACAACCAAAGATTCTCAAGTGACTAACCTCAGGCTTCACACCTGTGAAGGCTTCTTCAGGAGTCATATTCTCCAAAATACGATGAGGGCTCCGATTCTGAACATACACTGCAATTCTAGATGCTTTTGCCCAAAGGAAGGCTTGCAAGTCTTGATCATGGATCATAGCTTTTAGCTACCTCAACAATGGATCTATTCTTCCTTTCTACAACTCCGTTTTGCTGTGGATTGTAAGGAACACAAAACTCCCTCTTAATCCCTGCCTCGATACAAAAGTTACGGAAGTCTCCAGAGGTGTATTCTCCTCTATTGTCAGATCTCAGAACTTTGATTTTCTTTCCAGACAAATTCTCTACTTGAGCCTTAAATTCTTTGAATTTCTTAAGTACTTCATCAGATTCCTTAGTCTTTAAGAAATAAATCCAAGTCTTTCTAGAGTAGTCATCAATGAAAATTACATAATACCAAAAACCACTCAAAGATGCAACAGACATTGGACCACACAAATCAAAACGAACAAGATCTAGAATACATTTTGATCTATTTTCACTACTATGAAAAGGACCTTTAGTATTCTTACCCAATGCGCATCCTCTGCAAGTACCATCATGCTCCTGACTGAGTTTAGGAAGGCCAGTGACCATCTTCTCCATGGATGGAAGAGCTTTGAAATGGAGGTGAGCAAGTCTTCTATGCCAAAGCTTGCTTGAACTGGTGGAGTCATGCAACAATGCCTGCATTGGACGAATGGAAAGTCTATAAAGACTCTCTTGCCGAACACCAATCACATGGGCTGTCTTGATGCTAGAGTTCTTTGGCCAAGCAAGAACTTTTCCCTCACAAAATGCAACTTGATATCCTTTGTTCTCCAAAGCTGAAATTGATACAAGGTTCCTCTTGATACTTGGTACGAACAAAACATCACTCAAATGAAGAGAGATGCCAGAATCTAGGTGAAGAGAGGAGGCTCCAACACCCTTCACTGAATAGCAAGCATCATCTCCAATTATTACTTGAATGTTGGTTTCTCTCTCCACCAAATCTGAAAGATGCTCTCTAAATCCGGTAATGTGTCTAGAGGCGCCACTATCAATCAACCATGTGCTGCTATCGGTTGGAACATTGCTTGATAGGGCTGAGATAAATAGAAATCCACTTGATTATCTCTTGAATCCTTCTGAGGAGAGACATCATCCACATCTGTAGTAGAAGCATGCTGCTTTGGTCTTGTTGCACAATCTCTAGCATAGTGACCAAACTTGTCACATCTGAAGCACTGTATATGGGAGAGATCCTTCTTCTTCTTTGATTCAGGAGCAACATCTGATTTCCTGTCTCTATTCCTCTTGAAGTTACCTTTTCTCCCTTCTCTTCCTTTCTTCTTTGAAGTTTGAGCAGCAAGAACATGATTGTCTTCATTGTGAGAACTTCGTCCATTACCCCTTGCTGCCAATCTTGATTCCTCTTGAATGCAGTCTGCCCTAAGACGATCAAACTTAGGTAGCTTAGATCTTCCACTTATACTTTGGATAAAAGGCTCCCAAGATTGAGGAAAACCGTTAAGCGACAACATGACTAAGTCTCGATCATCAATTATGTCTCCAATGGCGTAGAGTTGATCCTTCAACTCAGTGATCTTCATAAAAAAGGAGATGATTGAATCTCCTTTCGCCATCTTGATGTGATGTAGCTGTTGCCTCAATGCAAGAGCTCGGCTGGTGTTATTGATCTCATACGATCCCTCCAAAGTCTTGAACATCTCTCTTGCTGTCTTCAACTTGGAGATAATAGGCACAAGGTGATCCTTCACAGAATCAATCAATATCTTCTTGGCCTTTGTGCCATTCTTCCTCCATTGTGTCTTTTCATTCTCGTCGAAAGGCTCGGGTACTTCGCTCTCCACGAACTCGAGAATCTCATTTTCTTCCAAAGCAATAAGAACTCTAAACTTCCAAGAGGTGAAGTTAGAGGCACCTTTGAGTCTATCTTCAACCTTGAGACCGTTCACCATTTTCGAAGATAAGATAGACACACTAAGATGAGAATAAGAGAGGAAGATAATGCTGCTTATATAAATCTGATCACAATCTTGCTTAAACCCGCTTTGATACCATGTTAGTTTTAGGATCAGAAATTAAATAAGCAGATATAGAACAATTTTAAACAATTTGACACAGCATATACCCTGGGAAAACCCTCCAACTTGAGGGAGAAAAACCCAGCAACAATATATCTCTTATATATTGAATAATGAACAGCAATTTGCTTTACAAAGAGGCCAATCACAAGGCCGAATTAACAGCACCACACTTGATGCAATCTCACAAGAAATAATATCGAGCTCCTTGAATGATGATAACAATCTTCTTGAAGAATAACTTCGATCTGCAATATCGAACTCTTGCTGTAGGAATTCGCACTTTGCTTGAATGAATAGAATGGATGGTGCTTGAATGAATAGAATGGATGGTGATAGGAATGAACAGTGCCTCCGTTATATACAATCGATGAGATAGTTACCAATAAATGCGTCCCTTCATAGATGAAAGGTCGGCCTCCAATGAAAGGTTGTGTCTCACACAAAAGGCGGCGAATATTAAGATGAAGTCGGCCACATTAAAAATGTTATTTGATATTTAAGTGAAGCGCCTCTTCACAAGTCGTCACCAATAAATAAATAGCCAATGGCTATATTTCATTTATTGTTTATTAAATAAATCGCAGGAAGTATGGAGCCTGCGGCTATAACATCAACACAAGAGAAGACTTTGTTTACAAATTTGTTTTCAATGATGTGATTGCTTTGAGGCCTCAAGATTGAGACACTTTTCTCTATCTCATACTGGGACAACTGGTTGTGTGGTGCAATCTTGCACATGTAGCCTGGTCCTTTTACTTTTCAATTGCAGGTCTCATTTCGATTTTATCTGGGTTATTTTATGGCTCAAGCCTGATGGTGACCCCTGTGAGATTTTAACACTCATCAAAATCTCACATTTCTTTGACTTTGGGGAACAAGTTAATGACCTTTTTGCCTGTCCCTGATTCTTAGAGAATTCACCAAGTCCTTTGGACTTTCTTCGGATCAACCATGGATGAAGGCTTGACTGTATAATATTCCCATTGGGTTGTTCAATGATAATCTGATCAATTTCCAATCCCTTCGATACTGTCCAGGGTTTAGGTCTGCAACGAGATTTGATAGTATTAATTGCTATACAACTAAAGATATAAATCAGTAGTTAGAGACAATGGAATTAATAAAATAATCTTATTGTTCCAGTCTGCAGAGACAGCCTAAGTTAAACCTCTTTATTCCCAAAGAAAGTCTGACTCAAAACAAATCTGTTTGAACAAATATACAGACATACAAAATTGCAGATATCAATCTGCTCTTAGTCATAATAATGCAGTCCAACTGTGTAGTGCTGTTATGGCAGACATCGAAGATTGCAGATATTAATCGTGTATGATCAGCATAACATTACCAGAGTGGTCAGTCACTGATTTTGGATTAACTTGTTATGCAAAGTGCTGCCAAACACCTGTGCTAACCCACTGAATTGTCATGAATTTATGCCAAGAAAAAATCCACTACACTGAATATTTATTGCCCGTCGTCTTAAGATATGGGTGCTTATACTAGCAGCCTGTTATGCCAATGATGGCACTGTAAGGGCTGCTCCAGACTATTTAATTATGATGCTATCAAAGGCTGCCAGAACTTAGACAAATATAGCGCTATAGAAACAGTCATGAATTATTAAAATAATCTTAAATATATATTCAACAAGATTTCACCATAATTCCAATTTGCCTTTCACTTTGAAGTTCATTTGCAATCTCTGGATGAGATTGCCTGAAGTATGAATCAGGGGTTTTCGTCCACAAATGCAGTGATGGAAATCAAGGGGTTTTTTTTTCCAGTCTGCTGCACAGAGGGTTTTTGTCCTTAGGTTAATTGAACTAAAGTCCAATGCTCCAACAAGGAATGGATGAAAAACTCAACTCTCAAGAACTGGAATTTTTTGTCAATTGGCTATGGCAATGCGACTGTGAGCAAAGGATTAAATGGGATTCAAGTGTGACTTCTCTACGTGGAAATTGAGGTTCAGAAAGGATGAATCCTCTTCTAAAACAAATCTATAAGTAGGTTACAGAGGTTGGATTAACATGCACCTCCACGTGGGGAGACAAAATTGAAAGGATGTTATCTTAGACTAAGGCATTGATCCTTGGAGATAGGGTTTTCCAACTACTTATCTCATGACTGATTTTTACTTTACTCATATAAGGTACATTCTCAGAAACAACTTACATGCAATCTCTAATAGATTCATTCAAACATGCAAATTAATCTGATATAACAATCAGATTATTCTTTCATCCAGTTCCAATTCAACTTAGAATTTGGTAGAGACAAAATTATTTTCAAAGCTTCAGGACTCATTTCATCGTCTATGATGAATCCTTTTGAATAAACATGTACTTGGCATTACTGCCTTTGATTTTCAGAATAACAGAAGTGTTAGCTGGAAAGAGCAATAGTGCAGATACCGCCAGCAAATCCTACCACATCTTGCCGCAAAGAGCTTGCGGATGCTAACAATGAAAAGATACCATCTAGACTGGGGGTAGGATAGATGGGTCACGTCCCATCCTGTAGATATTTGTATAGGGAAAAATATGAATGACAGGAGAGGAGGACTATAAGGAAGAGAGAACAAAAGAATGTATGTAAGAACTGTATATGAAATTATATGTAACATGTACAAGGGTTATATGTAAGAAAGGAAAGAGGTAGGCAGAATATAGGGGAAGATATATAAATGTACTTTTTTGATATGATTAATATAAAGATTACCGGAATTCTGTCTATCTGATGTAGTCTATCATTCTGTGGACATACAATTAATTAGTTAATCCTTTGTCTGAATCAATTGGTGTTCACATTTATATGACTGAGTCCGGGGTATAATCTACAACACTTAGAAGTACTTGGGGCTTAGAACTCCAATCTGTGTTTCCCCAGTTTTCTTGCTAACAAGAAGTCTTCTCTTCTACAACTAATTCACTATTAACCTTCAATAAGCTCAATTAACAACAAAGACAAATGCACAATACATTCTCTCAAACTGTAAGTTACAACCATTCATTTGGTACAATAAATATTAGTACTATTCCCATAACTGGAATTTGAATACATCCACTCCAATTTGAATTAGTTCCTCTTAGTTATATTCTAGGCTATGCCTTGACTAACTGCTCTCGGATAAAACAGCAACCTGCAACATGTCTTAGGCAATGATTCATTTAGATTCCAATTCAATTACAACTATTTCATACAAACAACAGTTTACTATTTTATCTTATGGAAGATAGGGTTCCCCAAGATACTTTTCGCTGTTGACTCTGGCTTCCTTCTTTGGTCAAACTAAGGTATTGGGTCCACTGTTCCACCCAGCCATCCTCCAGTGGATATTATGTCCCATAGGGCATATTGAGTATTTTCTTACGGCTATCAAATGCTTCATTAAGTCACTCAACCATTTTGATCATGGGTGCCATCACAAATTTAGGCTTCAACCCAGCTTATGAAATCCAATCATGGTCACCAACCCATCTTGGAACATCGGTAACAGGACTCACGCACACACATGTTCCCACAAGTACACTTGATCACATATGTAATCACATAATTGCTTACATAAACTTAGTGGCCAAAGAAATTAGGGAGCCTTCCAACAACATCTAGGCATTCACAATTTTGCACTTCAGAGCTACAACCTTAGAATCATCGGCAACCTAGGAAGCCAATGTTATGAGTACACAACTCCTCAAGATCCACTAGGCAACAACCGGGTGCCAATTATGTAGGCACCAACCTGATGCCAAGGCAACAATCCTAGTTGAATTGGGCTAAGGCAACAACAGTTAGTTGGCCCCCTTTGACATCATCAAAATCTTTACATCCCCATTTCTTAAACAAATTCGCATAACAAATTTCCTACTTGGAGGAACTTCCCATGCCACTAGGTCTTTGGGTAAGTCTCCAGACACACAAAAGCACAATCAAGCCATGAAGACATTCACAGGTGACAGGACTTCCAGAATACAAGAAAATACTACCATACACCAACGGTAACAACCAAAGACATTTCACTTTATCAGGGACTTCACTCCAATTCCAAAGTCCTTACTTCCACAATCTTTCTACTTACTTCCTTAGCCTTCTTTGATGTCACTTGTTGCTTCCATTTCTCTCAGTTTGTATGACATTCCCTCTCTTGTTTTCCCTGGACACCTAGTGTTTTGTTACAGTTTATTTTGTTGGTGAATTCTTCTTGTTTTGATTTTGTGCCATCATCATTTGCCCTCCCGCTTTCATTAAATTTCCTCTCATTTTGAGAATTCAGTTGTTAATTTTTTATTGCTTTCCCTGGGTGTGCAATACAAGTGTTCACCATGGAGTTACCTGTTTCCTTTCCCATTTCCACCTAGAATTTGTTGATGTTATTAGCAGCGTCGGGCTGCTTCTTCCAGCGATCTCCTTACTTGTAATAAATTAAATTATAGCCTATGGCTATTTAATTTATATGATATCGATTGAAGAGGCACAGTGTTTCATTATTATATTTAATTAATGGAATGGTACGAATTAAATGAAGAGACACGAATTTCTAAAAGAGGCCGACCTCTTGTATAGATGCGATTTCTTTGGGGGGGCGTATCCTCCTTGCTGGGACGACTTGTGACTTTGAAAGGTTACGTCTCCTCTCATCATGGTGTATATATACTTGAAGAAGTCTCATTGTTGATTCATTCAGATTTCATCCTAGTTCATTCTACATCAAGTGTGGGTTCTTCTCAAGGCAGTTCGATATCATTAGAGGCTGAGTTTTTCATCAGCGAATTGTCTTCTTGTTTTGCTGTGTTGCATCATTCATTGGTGCTTGTATTTGGGCCTGCATATTGGCCTCTTGTAAGGAGATCATTATTGTATTGATTCAATATATAAGAGATATATTGTTGCTGGGTTTTTCTCCCTCAAGAGGAGGGCTTTCCCAGGGTATCTGCTGTGTTATAGTGTCTGATTTTTTGAAAAAAATTACTGTGCATTAAATCTGATCATAAAACTAACATGGTATTAGAGCGGGTTTGAAGAAGATCGTGATCAGATTTGTTATTGCAGCGATACTCTCTATTCTCTTTTCATACCTTTGTTTATATCTATTTTAGTCAAGATGGTGAACGGTCTTAAAATTGAGGATAGACTTGAGGGAGCATCCAACTACACATCATGGAGGTTCAGAATCATGCTCACCTTGGAAGAGAATGACTTGGCTGAGTTTGTGGAGACCAAAGTTCCCGAACCAGAGGAGGAAGAAGAGAAGTTGCAATGGAGGAAGAAATACATCAAGGCAAAGAAGATGTTGGTTGATTCCGTCAAAGATCATATTGTTCTGATTGTCTCCAAGTTGAAGACGGCAAGGGACATGTTCAAAACATTGGAGGAGATGTATGAAATCAACAACACTAGCCGGGCACTTGCACTGAAGCAACAACTACACCATGTGAAGATGGCGAAAGGAG
>VDFB02270651.1:347128573-347235381 GCA_007258455.2 Sequoia sempervirens | reverse complement strand
TTTCACTTTATCATCACCCTCATAGATATTGTGTGGTTTCTCCCATACATCTTTGGTAGATTTACAATGCATGAATTTTACCAATTTTGTGTTGGTTAGACCACATAGAATAGGATTTTTAGCTTTGGCATTGTCTTCACAAGATTTCTTATTAGGTGAGGTAGTGGGAGGAGTTGTTGGTGTTGTGTAGCCATCTACAATATATAGCCATACATAAAATCCAAGAGAGGTTAGGTAAGTCCCCATTCTAATTTTCCAAAAATCATAATTAGTTCCATAAAACAAAAGTGCTTTGTTTGAATAAGAACCTTTCTTGTCCTACTGTTACCTCAAATTTGATTATTTCCTTGTCTTACTTTTCCTTATCTTGAAATCTTACATCAGGCAAGGGTTTATCACTCATTTCGAACTGGGGAGAGATTTTTGCTAGTTTTTCTAATTGTCTACCTCCTCACTTATGTTATTATTCCCTAGGTCTAAGTGGTGTTTATGACTTCACCTAACCTATTGCCTTATTGAAGGGAAAAGTTCTGTGTGTTGGTGACCCATGTGATTAATTACCATTTTCCAAAGGTCATCCATTAGCTTATGTTACAAGTTATGTTATGGGTGACATTTCTCAAAATCTTTGAAACCTGAGCGACGTTTAATCAAGTTCAATGAATAACATGTTTTCCCGCTTGGAATCACTTTTAGTTAGTTAATGAAGAGAAGTGAGTATTGATTTAAAAAATTAGTGCATTACATGAAGAAATCCAAATTTAATCTGAGCAAGAAAATGAACAAAGCCATGCATACAATAACAAAGAGATAGTAAAAGATATTGTATATATATGTGTGTGTGTACATCGCATTGGCACTACAAAATTGGGTGATTTGATTACCTAGTAGATATCAATAACAAAATAAAAAAGAGAGATATTCTTGTTTAGACACACAAAGAAAACATCAAGACTCAGATGCCATCAACAACAATCTAAAGGTGTTCAAGCTAAGCAGGGTATAGTAGATTATCATGTGATTTCAAAAATTGGGCAAAGAGCCCCCATATCATTCCTCACAATTCCCACATGAGGAAGAGTAACTGCATCCTCCACAATCTTGTTCTGAAGAGCTGATGCTATAAAAATGGAATTTCCTACCAATCCCCTCTGAGGATAGTGACTAAGCCCAGCGATAGCTACATTAAGATGATGATGAAATTCAAGCCCCACTAGACGTTCTAATTCTCTTACACCCTAGTCATGGTGACAAGAGGTCCTGATGACCGTGTACATTAAATGATCTAACATGGTGGTGTTGTGTACATGCGCCTAGCTTAGAAACGCTTCACCCAGTATGTTGCGAAGCACTTATTCTTCCACCTCACTCTGTATCACAAAGACTTCCTTCAATTGATCTAATAGGTGTTTGAACAATGGACTGCATTCAATATCCTCCAAAATGATGAAATCATTTGTAGAATCATTGTCACTCTGAGTGCTTGCCATGTTGGATTCTTCTGAATGATGAAGAGTGGTGACATTGGTCGAATTTATAGAAGGTTGGTCAGACATTGGCACTTCCTCTTAGATTTGGTGGGATGATAACTTGGTTCGAATTAATGGTTGACTTGAAACCAACATTAAATCATATCTTTAGCTGGCAGTACACACATGCTACCTTATGGTGTTCTCCAAATGCTTCATTAATTATTCATTTGTGTGAAGGTCATTTGGTGGCCATTGGTGTAAATAAAATTAGTTTTCTTGCTCAATGCCCTTTCATTTCCCAGATTAATTATTTCGATTGATCTTTAGTAGTCTATGAAAATACAATGGAAGAAAAGAAGACACCAGATTTAGTAACAGTTTTAGCATTGGTTTGAGGGAATGCTTTAGCTATATATATGATTAAGCCGAGGGGGGAGGGGTGTTTTCTCTCAAAAAAAAAAGGAACTTGGTTGTAATTTTGAGGAGGATTTTGATATTAGTTCTTACTATGAGGATTCATAATCCTTGAATAATGAATGGAATAAGATGCTTAGCATACTGATCTTTGTATTGTGTATGTTAGAGTTCTATCTTCTTTGTGAGATGCACTTGATGGTGTCCATTTATTACAATATGAACTCATCGATCATGTTATATTAGTCATAGGTTTTTCAATCTTTGCATTGATTAGTTATGGCTTCCTACTTTTACATCTATGTTAGTATCATATTTATGAACTGACATTTGAACCTTACTGCTTTCTAGTTAAAAGTGCACCCTTGTTTTATTTTCAGTCTTTTCTAATTCATTGAAGATCATAAGAGGGAGTTGTACCTCCACAATTTAGAGGAAAGTCGCAAATGCAATTGTGACATTTCCAAAGTTGTTAGTGATCGTTTCAGTGCTTCATGATGAACTAGAGTCAAATTATTATTATTTTTTTAGGTGACCATTTCATTCACTAATAGATTTTTGGCAACTCTGCTAGGGATATTGAATTGATTGAAAATATCTGACAACATTTGTCACTTCATGCAGAAAGAAGATACTTCCTCATAATGATGTGTTTGTTGTTTTGCAGCCAGATTTAGATTGGGTAGGATCAAAACAAGAAGACATCATTTCACAATTGAATACACTCACCTAGAGATATAGGAGGAATGCAACAGATTATATGTGAGCGAATCTTGCCTTGTAAGAAGAGGAAGAATTGGCCCAGTGCCCACCTACACCTGTAGTAGAATGCCCTCTAATGTTGGTATTAATGTACTATGAAAATCCTCCCCATCATCCTGATCATCAGCCTAATCAACCATTCCACCTTCCATGGGGCCCACCCCTCCATCAACCTAGGAATCCACCTCTGTCTCGTCCACCACCAAGAAATTAATCTAGGAATTTTCTTTCCTGTTCTTTTTTTTACTCCCTTGTGAGTTGACGACTCTGATCATCCATGGCCTTGAATATTTGGTGTAATCACTTTGTCCCTCTTTCCTTGTCACAATATGATGACTTACCCAATGGTTCCCAAAAATGGTTTCCTAAATTTTTTGGTCAAGATGAACAAGACCTTGAAGAACACATCCTAGCTATGACTGCAATAAGTGGAATTCTAGGAATTCAAGAAGATGTTTTTGTGAGAATTTGTGTTGATTGTTTGATTGAGAAAGTGAAAAAATGGTGCAGGGGACTTGAAAAGGGAAGAATTACAAGATGGAATGTTCTTAAAACAAAGTTTCTCTAATGTTATAAAATTCCAATCAATATCGCGGCCACCCTATGACTTTTTTTTAGATCATGAAGGATAAGGCTGAAACAATGAGGGATTTTCTATACCATTTCAATCGGTTCCTTCAATGAATTCTTGTTCCAAAAAAACTCAGTGAGGAGATCTAGTTTCACATATTTATTTTTTCTCTGGATCATGATATTCAATTGATCCTCAAAAGAGATAAAATTCAAGGAATTGAAAGAGTTTAATTAGAAGCAATAAGTGTTGAGGATGATTTCATAGCTATGGGAAAATGGAAACCAGGTAACAGTGTGAAGCCTAAGGTCAGTTGCAAGCTATCTTTAGAATTCTTGATCAAATTCCATGAAGAGGTAAAATCTCCTCACCCAACCGCTAAAGATATTAATCTGACAGTTTTTTACCATATGCACCAGTTTAATGAAGGGAATGAACAATATTGCAATGATTAGTCCTTCAATTTATATACCTCGTTTGAGGACAAGGTTGAGTTTAGTTCATCTAGTGATGACAAAGATGATACGCCATAGAAAAGACTGCCAATCATCTCTCCCTTTCACTTCAAGAATGAATCTTTCTCTTCTGAGGCCAATTTAAAGAATCTAGTGTCAAATTCCCTTTTTGTCCCTGAATACAAAGCATTCTTCTTTGAAGAAGCGGTGGATGAGACAACATGCTTTCATCTAGAGGAAAATGAAGGTCTCACATATGGTACTTCCCAAGAAAATATGGACTGGTCAGTCAATTCCAATCCTCTATTTATTTTTGATAATTTGGAGTATATAATAATCCTCTCTTTAAGGGTTTTGTTGTTGACCTATCTATGTCTAAAGTGGAATTTGGTTCTTCAATAATAGAGGATGGTTATAACCATGAGAACATATGGTAAATCATTAATCCCTCGTCAAAGGAAGAGAATGATGATATGCCAAGTTTTTCCTCCTCCCTAGAATTGGATACATTTGGTTTGATGAGTTTTGATAATGAAAAACAATTGATAAAGGAGGATCTGGTATCAACTAAATGGCAATAGGAAGATGTTTTCGATGAAAAATGGATTTTTGGAGGATCATTTGATATTGGTTTCAATTTCTTTTGTATCAATGTTGGGGTGTTTATATTTCTTGATTTGCTTCAGAGGATTTACAGAAAAGTGGGTCTTATCAAGAGCAGGATATTCTTCTCTCAGCTAGTGAACGGGTTTGTATGATCACTCTACCTTTCCTTCCCATCTCTGAAAGGTTGGCTCTGCCTTGTAAATAGTTGCAATTTTGGTGTGTTCATTTTTTTGGCTTGTTGTTTGTGCTTGTTCTCCTTCTCATCCTGAATCTGTGCCTAATGGATAAAGACGGGTCATACATGTTGGGTTCGCTGCATCCTTTGCAGTACTTATCCCTAATCAAATCCACTGTTACCTCAAATTTGATTCTTTCCTTGTATTACTTTTCCTTGTGTCAAAATCTTACATCAGGCAGGGGTTTATTGCTCATTTCAAACCCAAGTGATATTTTTTCCAGTTTTTCTAATTTTCCACCTCATCGCTTATGTTGTTATTCCCTAGGTCTAAGCGTTGTTTATGACTTGACCTAACCTATTTCCTTATTGAAGGGAAAAGTTTCGTGTGTCGGTGACCCATGTGATTAATTACCATTTGTCAGAGGTCATTCATTAGCTTATGTTGTAAAAGTTATGTTATGGGTGGCATTTCTCAAAATCTTTGAAACCTAAGCAGCATTTTATCAAGTTCAATGAATAACCCGTTTTCCCACCTGGAAGCACTTTCAATTAGTTAATGAAGATCAGTGAGTATTGATTTAAAAAATTAGTGCATTACATGAAGAAAGTCAGATTTAATCTTAGTAAGAAAATGAACAAAGCCATGCATACAGTAACACAGAGATAGTAAGGGATATTTTATTTATATATATATATGTGTGTGTGTGTATACATCATATTGGCACTACAAAATTGGGCGATTCAATCACCTAGTAGATATTGATAACAAAAGCAAAAAGAGAGATATTCTTGTTTAGACACACAAAGAAAACATCAAGACTTGGATGCCCTCAACCACAATTTGAAGGTGTTCAAGCTAAGCAAGGGATAGAAAATTATCATGCAATTGTAAAAATTGGGCAAAGAGCCCCATATCATTCCTCACAATTCCTGCATGAAGAAGAGCAGTTGCTTCCTCCACAGTCTCATTCTGGAGAGCCGACACTATACAAATGGCATCACCTACTAGTCCACTCCGAGGATAGTGACTGATCCCAGTGATAGCTACATTGACACAATGATGAAATTCAAGCCTCACCAAATGTTCTAATGCTTGTACACCCTAGTCGCAATGACTAGAGGTCTTGATGACCATGTACACAAAATGCTCCAACGTGGTAGTGTTGTGTACATGTGCCTAGCTCATAAATGCTTTTCCCAGTATGCTACGAAGCACTTCTTCTTCCAACTCACTTTGTATCACAAAGACTTCCTTCAGTTGATCTAATAGGTGCCTGAACAACAGACTGCATTCAATCTCCTCCAAAACGATGAGAACATTTGCAGAATTGTCATCACTCTGAGTGCTCACCATGTTGGATGCTTCTAAATGATGAAGAGTGGTGACATTGGTTGAATTTATAGAAGTTTGGTCATACATTGGCACTTCCTCTTAGATTTGGTGGGATGATAACTTGGTTTGAATTAATGGTTGATTTAAAACCAACATTAAATCATATCTTTAGCTGGCAGTATACACGTGCTACTTTATGATGTTCTCCAAATGCTTCATTAATTATTCATTTGTGTGAAGGTCATTCAGCAACCATTGGTGTAAATAAGATTAGTTTTCTTACCTAATTCCCTTTCATTTCTCAAATTTAATTATTTTGATTGATCTTTAGTAGTCTCTGAAAAGACAATGGAAGACAAGAAGATGCCAGATTTAGTAATGGTTTTAGCATTGGTTTGAGGGAATGCTTTAGCTATATATATGATTAAGCCGAGGGAGAAGGGGTTTTTTCTCTAAAAAAAAAGGCACTTGGTTATACTTTTGAGGAGGAATTTGATATTAATTCATACTGTGAAGATTCTTAATCCTTGAATTATGAATTGAATGGGATGCTTAGTGTATTGATCTTTGTATCATGTGTGTTAGAGTTCTAGATATTCTTTGTGAGATGCACTTGATGGCATCCATTTATTATAGTATGAACTCATCGGTCATGTTATATCAATCATAGGTTTTTCAATCTTTGCATTGATTGGGTATGGCTTCCTTCTTTTACATCCATGTTAGTATCATATTTATGAACTGACATTTGAACCTTACTATTTTTTGGTTAAGATAACACCCTTTTATTTTTCAGTCTTTTCAAATTCAATGAAGGTCATAAGAGGGAGTTGTACCTCCAAAATTCAAAGGAAAGTTGCAAATACAATTTCAAAATTTCTAGAGTTGTTATCAATTGTTTCAATGCTTCAAGGCGAACTAAAGTCAAATTTTTTTTTTTAGGTGACCATTCCATTCGCTAACACCTACCATAGTGTTCTTCCAACTAGATCTACCTCAATTTTTTAAAACTTTCTTCAAGGAACTTGTGCTCTAATACCAATTGTTGAAAGAATAGTAATACACTAAGAGGGGGGTGAATTGGTGTAATTTTTTTCAAATTAAACCAGCAGACAAGATTTAATAGAGAACTTAAATCATATACACATGAGAAGACACCAAATATACATGGAAAATCCTAAAAGGGAATGAAACATAGATTTTTGGGACCCTATGGACTACTCTTGCACTTCTAGGGTTTTTCACCTAAAAGGAGAGAGATAGGGCCAAAAATGCTTATGATTCACTCAAATCAAGATGTATGCAATTTTGTTGAATCTAAATGAACTTAACTAAATGCAATGGATTGATCTAGATGAATGAAAATGAATATAAAAGTGCAATTACAACTATGTTTGAAAACACATTATGATATGCAAACAATGAAGAAAATGAATGAAATATGCAGAATAGGAAAAGATGGGTCAAATCAGAGTGCACCTGGGAAAATTTTAATGATTCTAGAGTGTCTTGGATGCTAGCTGAATTCACTGATTTTTCACAGTGGGACTCATTCGCCTAGGGTGGAGAATCAGTCCTCCTCCTAGTGAAAAAGTGTCGGGAGTTGGTTTCTATCTGTCCGGATCTAGAATCTAACAAAATTTAGATTTTCAGTCCTAAGGTGGGACTCATTCGCCACATGTGGAAAATTAGTCCTCTCCCAAATCTCTAAAAAATCAGGAGACAACTCTACAACACCAGATCTGGAAATGTCTGCTTGTCAGGTTGTTAAAGTCAGTTCTTCAGAAAATGGACAAATAACTCTCTCCAAGCTTAAATTTGACTCAAGTTGACTTAAAGCACCTAGTTGACTTGGAAATCGGTCTTCAACACCTAATAACCTTTCAAATCTGCATACAAAGAGCTACAAACAAACATGCAATAGGGGAAAAATGATTAAGGGTTAGTGAATAGGGGTTTGCCTTGGTCAAACCCCACTTTTGGTAATTAAACCCTTGAAAATATAATGAAATGAAAGAGAAAGGTAAAATAATAACATGCAAGTGCTATTGATTTACCTAACCCTTGATGTTCCAAGTCTGAAGTAATGTCAATGGCTGCTTCAAAGTGCTTGAATAGTGCTTGAATTGATGATGTAAAATGCCTGAATGCTTGAGTGAATAGGTGGATAAGTGAACTTGATGAATTGGATTATAGGAGATGTATAATGAGGTAAAAATCACTTATTTATACAATTATTGTGCCTTAGTATCCGTTCATACCTCATCACAAGCCGACATCAAGTGATTTTGAATAAAATCCTGAAAGGAAGTTTGAAATATTTTGAATTTGGGGCCAAGGGGGACTCATTCGCCACCCATGGCAAATGGGTCCCACCTAGGACCTAAAAACATGTGTCTGGAAAAATGTTGTATTTAATGTTGTTTGTTGGGATAACATCCAAAAATACACTTAATTACAACTTATGAGGGCATAAAGGGACCAAATAAAGCATGAGAAGGGTGTAAATAGTGAAAATATGGCTAGAAGAGCGTGAAAGCTTGTTACAAGACTTTACAACACTTCAAAATAGGATTTTTTAGTGATGAAAAGGTTATCTTTAGGTGAAATGTATTAAATAGAGTCTAGAAGATTGTAGAAATGTCTTACAACACTTCACAACATTTTCACAAGACGTCGTTCTTTGAGTTTTAGTACTTAAATAAGCATGTTCAAGTCGTGTTACAACATAAAATCAAAGCAACATAGTTCCAACACCATGAAACAAGATCTAAATGGCCATAAAAATGACAAGGGGCCATTTTTCTATGACACATTTATCCCCCACTTTAGTGAGAGGATGAACCTATTTCAAACTCACACTAAAGTAGCCATGAACATCGAGGGGGGGGGTTCAAATGCACTTACACTAGAAAGATGGAATGACAACAATCAAGAGGGATGATCAAGCCCCCAGGATGAAGATTCCATGGAAAGCTGAACATAAGGACAAAGGAACACACAAGTATTGAAAATAATTGGATGAAGCTTTGATCGTCAATCCAACTAGTTGTGAAAAGAGATCTAGGGTGATTGTTTGAAAAAGAGAATGTGTACTCACTCTGGGGCCATAGAACTTCAAGTTGTCCACGGGGTGAGAAGGCCCAACTATATAATCACTTTGGGGCCACAGAACTAGTTGTCCGTAGGGTGAGAAAGCCTAAAAAGTAAGATATATATGCTAGTTGGTATGCACTCACAAACATAAAAGTGGCTATGGGGAAAATTCATGCCGCTAGGTGGGCTTCCCGCTCAACCATATTAAAGTTACACATGATGATAACTTTAAAAAGGTGCCACAAAGAAAATGTTCATGAACAAAAAGACAAAGGTACCACAGTCACGCAAGTTGTGTTATGAAAGGTGGCAAAAATAAATGCAAAATGTAAAACGTAAAATGTCAAATGTGAAAAAATTTCAAAGGAGTCTTGTTCAGTTTATGTAAGGTCAGTCAATTAGGGAACGCTGTTTCTAATCTCTCTAAGAGAGGACCAATCAAAGAATAGTATATTCACAACTTAGGGGATGTAGTGTGTCGCATCAAGCCACCAAGAGGAATATAATATGCTAAGATAGATCACACTTATAAAGGAAATCACACCCAATGTCATCCACAAAGTGGAAAATGCATCACGAAAACAACAAGGATACACTAGGAACCAAGAATGCAAATGAATTGATGGTAATGTATTCCCCCCAATTTAAAGGAATTGATACACATCGTTCTGTGAGAAATTACTTTAAAGTAGAGAAGAGAAGAAAAAGAAAAAAAAAGAAAAAAACAAGATATGAGAGCCAACTTGGAAAGCCCTATGCCAAGTCATACATTTCGAAGTGAGGCTATGTCATGTCAAGAAATATGAAAAACAAAAGAAAAGGAGGTTGCCCCCAGAAAAGAAAGCACACCAAACACATAAGGGATCTATGGATTTGGGGTCAGTATGTTCGTTGCTGCAATGTGTTTATGAAAGAGCTTGGAACTTTCATCATTCCCCAAAGCACATAGAACTCGAAGAATGATACAAAGAGAGAGAAATCAAAGGAAAAATAAAGTCTTTTTTGAGTCAACATGGAAGAGACATTGTGGTCTCGACACCTTGCATCATTCCCAAAAGGAAAACACAAGCGAAAAGGAAATGAAAAAGGAAAAAGAAAATGAATTTTTTTTTGGGTCAACATGAAGGAGACATTTTGGTCTTGATGCCTTGCATCATCCCCAAAAGGAAGACACAAAATAAAAAGAGAAAAAGACAAGGACCTTTTGGGTCAACATGGAAGATACATAGGGTATCTCTACCCTTTGTGTCATCCCCAAAAGGAGAACACAAAACAAAAAGAGAAAAAGACAAGGACCTTTTAGGTAAACATGGAAGAGGCATAGGGCATCTCTACACTTTGCGTCATCCCCAAAAGGAGAACACAAAACAAAAAGAGAAAAAGACAAGGACCTTTTGGGTAAACATGGAAGAGGCATAGGGCATATATATGCTTTGTGTCATCCCCAAAAGGAGAACACAAAACAAAAAGAGAAAAAGACAATGCACGACGAATAGAAGAATAGAGGTACGAATAGAAGAAGTGTACAAAGAGAGAGAACATCAAACACACGATATGGGGGAACACGATACACACATGAAAAGGAAAATAAAAAGAGAAAATAAAAAAGGCTAGTTAGATGAATGCAAGTCAACCATCTAATAGGTCATTCCCCTCCCAATCATGTTCAGTGTAATGCGAGGGTGGTTGACTGTCCAAAGGAATAATTGCAAGCGTCAAACCAAGAGTCGTACCAAGTTCTTCACTTGGTGGAGAGGATGTATCATTTAAGCTCATTGTGGATGAAAATAAATAATTTAAATCGTTATACACTTCTTCATCTATTTTGGAAATCTTTGTATCATCATTATCAGTATCATCATCATCAAGATTAATGAAAACAAGAAAAAGGGTGATTTCTAAAGATGGATGTATCAAAAGCTGAGGTTGTTGGATTGGTTCAATTTGTTGTGATTGTTGCACTGGATTATCTTGTGGTAGGTCAGGAGAAGGAAGGTGGTCATCTATTACTTTTTTCAAAGGTAAAGGTTGATTTTCTTTATCTTCTTTGATGCGAGATTGATAAGCAAGGAGATGATTATGACGCCTGTGTTCCCTAGCACTATGGTTCCATTTAATTCAGTTTTGGAGTTGTTGAGTTGTAAGAGTGGATTGAGTCATCATAGGTTCTTTTGCTTTCGAAGGGGGAAGAACAAAAGAAACTAAAGAGGATGGATCAACCACCTTCTCTTTGTCTTTATACACTTGTTTAAGGCGAGGAGGCTAAGCAGGATTTGTTTCATGTTCCCTTGGTCATTTAAATGATGGCGAGGAAATGTCAAGGGGTGGTTGTTCAGGAGGTTTTATGGTTTGCTCAATGTCAGACTCAGGTTGAAGCATGGTTTTTTCTATGATAGGAGGTGCGGAAGTGGATGGGGATGAGTTACAAAGAGATAATTTGGCTATCTTTTTGGCTTTAAACTTTTCATAAGCTATGAAAAAGAAGTCCTTGCAAGGGGTGATAGGTTCCATGGGTTCATGCCAAAAGGATTCTAATGAGAAGTTACCTTTGGAAGATAAAGGATTAAAGCCACTATGGTGTATGGTGACTATCTCATTGTCATGTGGAAACTTCAAGCACTTATGAACAACTTATGGGACTACTTTCATTGAACGAAGCCAAGGGAGGCCTAGCTGCAAATGAAATTGGTCAGATTGTGGAATAATTGAAAATGTTACCTCCAAATTTTTAGTTCCTATTTGTAAGGGTAGCACGATCAATCCAATCATAGGGCATGCAAAACTAGTATGTGTTTTAATCCATGCAGTTGGTTTATTATAATCATCTTGATATAGTTCATGTAATACTAGAAACTCCTCTATGATCACATTCTCACCACAAGTGGGATCTATTAATATCCCATTAGTGGGCTTATTATAGATTTAGCCAGCTATGTAGAGAGGACCATCAGGAAACTTTTGTAGTATGTCTTTAGTAGAAAAAGTAATATCAAGCAATTTAGTGGTTTGTCCCTTATGAGGGATAACGTCTATTGTAGCCACAAGGTTATCCATAGGACTAACTTGGGTAACAGTAGGAGTTGTATCATGTTGTTCAATATTTGTATTGACAGTCATTACATCAGGCTTTGAAGGTTCACTTGCCTTGACAAACGAGGTACTATGTTTTGGCATAGGATTGGTGAAAATTTGTAAATTTTGGTTAGGGGGTACAACAGACTTATTGCCTTGATCATTAACACCCTCAATGGACGAATGTCCTAACTCAATGAGGTCTTGAACTAAATGTTTTAGATGCTTGCAATGTTCAGTGTCATGTTCATTTTGGTGATGAACGTGACAATAAGCATTAGGCTTGAAATTGGGTGGTAACGATTGGTTTGGATCAAGTGGTCTAACAGGCGGCAAAGTGAGCATGCATTTTTTAATTAATTGGTTCATTGTATTATGAAGAGTATCAGGTAAAGGAGTGAAATGTATCTTTGGATCCCCATAATGATAAGGCACAGCTTCCTTAACAGTGGCCACTGAATTTTGAACTTGTTGGGATGGTTGCAATCGTGGTTGAGGAGGCAGATTAAACTTTAAAAATCCTTTATTAGCTTTTCAGAAGTTTTGTGTATTATTTTGGTTTTGATTGGCGTGTTCAGTTTTTTTAACTCGGCTAGAAGTGGATTTTGAATCATGACTTGAAACTGAATTTTGGTAGTCACATAAGGTTGTACATAAATGCATGAATAAAGGGAATTTCATCATGGTGAGTTTATCTTGAAGGTTAGTGTGCAAGTTTTTGATAAACATATTTTGTAGATGTGCATCTAGGATCTTGACATCAATTTGTGCATATAAGGATTGGTAACGTGAGGTGAAATCCGTCACTTTTTCATCTGTGTTTTGTCTATCTCATAAGGTCAGCCATTGTCTTTTTAGGTGTCATGTGATCTTGGAAGTGACTAATGAAATCAACCACCAATTCATTAAATGAATGGATGGAATGATTGGGAAAGTTGGAAAACCATTCTAATGCAGTATCTTTCAAGGTCCTTGGAAAAAATTTTGCTAAAATTTTATTGTCAAGGACAAAGTCACTACACAAAGTTGTATAAGAATTAACATGGTTGATAGGATCTCCTTTTCCTTCATATTTCTCAAACCGAGGCATTTCTATCCCTTGTGGCATTGGGGTACATAATATTTCTAGGGATAAGGGGTTGTTGTGAACATGATATGTAGGTGGAGCAGATTGACCTTGACTAATGGTGGAAAGTTGATGTTGCATAGATGAAACGGTGGTAAGGAGTTGTGTAAGAATGGGATCGGGGTATGTGGATTGAGGTGGAAGGGAAAATGGTGGAGTGTAAGTGATGTTAGGGTAAGTGAAAGGAATGCTAAGGGGTGTGAAAGTGGTGGAAGGTACTTGCAATGCCACAAAAGAAGTAGGAATGCTAGTGGAAATTGGGAAAGAAGTAGCCTGATGCATAGTTGTATGGACTTGTGGATTGGTATAAGTTGGTATGGATGCTATGGTTGAAGGGGGGGAACTTGAGGTGCTCCTTAGCTTACAAGAATGGTTGTGGATTGGGTATTAGAAGAGGCATGTTTATTGTAAATTCAGCAATTATCTTCATCACTTGCAAGCCATCATCACTTTCAATCAAACGATGAAGATTGTCAATGGCGGGTATGGTGGTTGTGGAAATTTTTTCAAGGGACAAGTCTTGTTGTAAATTTGTGCAAATTCTTCATGAATACTCATGACCTTGTCGTGAGGAAGAGAGTTGTTTTGGTTGTCAACATTCATTGAATGGAAAGGTGAAAGCATGGAAGTGGTATTGTCAGGGCCTAATGCACCATTTTCCATACTAGGAGTAAGAGCTCGTGAGATCCCAAGGTCTACAACAAAAGTGCTATCGCGGGATGCCATGAGTCTAGAACTTCTTCTCACTAATGTATTATCAATGGGGCACCAAACACTCATACAAGTACCACAAAGAATGGGTGAATGCAAATGAAATCTAATCTAAGAGCTCTAAAATGAAAATAATAGAGATTATACTAACTGTAATAGAGATCCAACTACAGAAAATAGAAATGTAAACAAATTGCAGAAAAATGCCAGAAATGTTGTCTAAAAAGTGCAGACGGACTGATTCACCTTGGGTGGCGAATGAGTCCCAATATGAATTTTTTTAGTGTTTTTCAAAAAATTTAAGATGATTTAAATGCTCTACAGAATGCATTTATAGACGTAGAATGCATATTTTGACTTTTTTCAATGAAATGTAATGCAAAACTAAAAGCTAAATGAAGTTTTCACTAATACAAAATGAAAAGTCCTAGAATGCAATAACAAATCAATGTCCTAATTGAATGCTAATGCAAATGGAAACTAAGATGCAATATGTGAATGCAATCAGAAATCTAAAGTGTTCAAAAGTTGGGTTCACCAAGATGAAACATAGATTTTTGGGACCCTATGGACTACTCTTGCACTTCTAGGGTTTTTCACCTAAAAGGAGAGAGATAGGGCCAAAAATGCTTATGATTCACTCAAATCAAGATGTATGCAATGTTGTTGAATCTAAATGAACTTAACTAAATGCAATGGATTAATCTAGATGAATGAAGATGAATATAAAAGTGCAATTACAACTATGTTTGAAAACACATTGTGATATGCAAATGATGAAGAAAATGAATGAAATATGCAGAACATGAAGAGATGGGTCAAATCAGAGTGCACCTGGGAAAATGTAATGATTCTAGAGTGTCTTGGATGTTAGCTGAATTCACTGATTTTTCACAATGGGACTCATTCGCCCAGGGTGGTGAATCAGTCCTCCTGATGAAAAAGTGTCGGGAGCTAGTTTTTGTCTGTCGGGATCCAAAATCTGAAAAAATTAAGATTTTCAGTCCTAAGGTGGGACTCATTCGCCACAGGTGGTGAATTATTCCTCTCCCAAATTTCTAAAAAATCAGGAGACAACTCTGCAACACCAGATCTGGAAATGTCTGCTTGTCGGGTTGTCGAAGTTAGTTCTACAGAAAATGGACAAATAGCTCTCTCCAAGCTTGAATTTAACTCAAGTTGACTTAAAGCACCTAGTTGACTTGGAAATCAATCTTCAAACCCTAATAACCTATCAAATTTGCATACAAAGAGATGCAAACAAACATGCAATAGGGGGAAAATGATTAAGGGTTAGTGAATAGGGGTTTGCCTTGGTCAAACCCCACTTTTGGTAATTAAACCCTTGAAAAGATAATGAAATGAAAGAGAAAGGTAAACTAATAACATGCAAGTGCTATCGACTTACCTAACCCTTGATGTTCCAAGTCTGGAGTAATGTCAATGGCTGCTTCAAAGTGCTTGAATAGTGCTTGAATTGATGATGTAAAATGCTTGAATGCTTGAGTGAATAGGTGGATAAGTGAACTTGTTGAATTGGATTGTAGGAGATGTAAAATGAGGTGAAAATCACTTATTTATACAATTCTTGTGCCTTAGTATCCGTTCATACCTCAGCACAAGCCAACATCAAGTGATTTTGAATAAAATTTTGAAACGAAACTTGAAATATTTTTAATTTGGGGCCAAGGGGGACTCATTCGCCACCCATGGCGAATGGGTCTCACCTAGGACCTAAAAACATGTGTCAGGAAAAATGTTGTATTTAATGTTGTTTGTCAAGATAACATCCAAAAATACACTTAATTACAACTTATGAGGGAATAAAGGGACCAAATAAAGCATGAGAAGGGTGTAAATAGTGAAAATATGCCTAGAAGAGCGTGAAAGCTTGTTACAAGACTTTACAACACTTCAAAATAGGACTTGTTTAGTGATGAAAAGATGATTTTTTGGTGAAATGTATTAAATAAAGTCTAGAAGAATGTAGAAATGTCTTACAACACTTCACAACATCTTCACAAGACATCGTTCTTTGAGTTTTAGTACCTAAATAAGCATGTTCAAGCTGTGTTACAACATAAAATCAAAGCAACATAGTTCCAACACCATGAAACAAGATCTAAAAGGCCATGAAAATGACAAGGGGACATTTTTCTACGACACATGGAAAAACCACAGTGATAAAAGTTTCTTGAGTTTAATACTCAAATCCAACCTCATAATCAAAAGATATTAAAATTGTGCTACACCAGCTCACAAGTACATTTACACCCAAGATAATGTTTTGAGGCACCAACTTTTAGGTACACTATACACCTAATTGAGCACCAACCCAATTTTTTTAAGGTGCCAACCTCTAAATTATTACAAATTCATATATGCAAACATCGTTTCTTCTCTAACTTGAAATGCACCTTTTCAAATCATACACTTAAACTTTCTTTCTCTTCCTAACTTCTTCTCCCTTTCAATTTACCATCAAAACTATGTCCCCATTCGCATAGTTCCCCTTTTACTAATTACTCACTACACACAACTGTGAATGTTTAATTTAGTAACCTCTGTGTTATCAAATTCACTCTATGTATATTTTTCTCTATACACCAAAATAACTCAACAAGATCATGAGCATAACTATTTTCATGTTTTTATACATAACCCTAACTATTTTGCATTTCAACTATACTGTCACTTGAATAATTTTTTCAAGAATTGTAATCAAATCAGCTTCTTTTATGTAGCTTCCAATCAAATTTTATCTTTAGTAAATAGTAGTTTTCTCACTTTGAATATCAACCATGGATGAACTACTTTATCTCCATTCAGAGAGGATGCATGTTATAATCACACATTGTCACAGTTTATGATTGAAGAAACATACATCTTTATGTGATACTATGATAATTATCTGATGAGGAGACACCTATCATCATCTCCCATCTTTTCAATTTATGATCACAAGATCAATACCTTTATGTGACACAATGATAGCCATCTTATTTACTCCTTCAAAACATACCATTGCTTTTAAAGCATTGATCTTACCTTTACTTCTTACAAACGTCATCTAGGACACGTGTTGCCATATCACTTTCGTGCAAACATAACCTTGTCAAAATAAATCAAAAATGTGTTGTGAAGGAACAATGCACCCTAATAAGGAAATGGCATGCATCACTAATTCATGCTTAGCACATTCTTACTTTTGCACTCTAGACTGGAATTACACTCTGAATAGACCTTGCACTGCAATGATCTTATGACATCTATCACCATTTCACACCATCACAAATTTTATTGTGTTAGAGTGGGCTAGGAATTTGTTTCTATGATGAATGTTGATCTTTAGTACCTTACACACATCAACACAACAGGTTACCATAGTTTACTCACAGTCAATGAAAAAAATGCTCTATGAAGAGACTCAATGTTGCAACTATAATTTGACACGCACCCGTCTCTTATTCACCTCGACCTAACATATTTCATTTATGTTCTATATTTATGAAAATGTACTCCAAAGAGGGTATGTGATGCAATATAATGAGGACACTTTTCATCGCAATGCATCTGCACAAATTTTTCAAAGTCAAAATAGATCAAAACTGTGCTCCCATACAAACTTTTATCTATTTCTGTAATTAGTGAAAAATTCAAGTCTATACTCTATTTGGACATTAAACTTTCTTTCTTTCAACATAATTTAGTTTTATTTTAATCTTTCAACAAGTTTCTTCATTTTTGTCATAAATTTATAATATAACTTGCGCTATCTTGAGGTGATATATGATTTTTTTACTAAAATATATTTATTTCTTTAAGTTTCAGATTTCTTATATTATAAGACTCAATCCTATTTGTAGCATAGAACAACACACATGATACACATAGATTTGAATAACAAACAAAATGATACAATTTATGTCATAAAATATGTCTCTTTCATTTACAATTATCTCTCTTTCTTTCTCTCCCTCATAAACACAATCCAACACACACTTAGCTCCTCATTTATAATATCCTCATTCACTTGATCTTTCTCACATATAGCCTTTCATTCTCATACTACTTGTTCTTCCTTACACGCATGCCCTATTTTTCTTTTGATAAATTATGGACACCCCTCTTTTACGTTTTTCTTAAAGTAGGTTGTGTTTAACTTCCTTTTATTAGTTAGGAGAAGATATTTTTAGTTTTCATTTTCCTAAGGATGGTTGTCAAAAGGTTTTATCCAAATGCCTTACTAAAGAAATTATTTTAGAAAATTTACAGACTTGTTGACTTTTCAAGGTCTACTATACTTTTGGATTTTGTATTAACCTCCCAAAGTCCTCGTATTTTTGTGAATTTTCTTTTAAGACACTCAAATGTTTATTTATTTGTAAAGCTATTTTTTTGGAATTTTGATACAAAATTGTGCATTTGAAATAGCATTAATTATTCATCCAAATATTCAATCTATTTCTTAATCTTTCTCGGGCACAATTGTAAAAGGTTAAAAGGTTGTAAATTTTATGTTGCAATATATTGACCTACTCCCAAACTTTCTTTTATTTTACTTATTATGTCCTAGAATTATTATTTTTTCTACTTTTGAATGGTAAAAATGTTCATTTCCTTGAAAAATGAGTTTTGTGGAGTTTCAATGCAAAAAATAATACCAAAGATTTCACCAAATTATAATCCTTAAGTCCAATCCACTTTCATATCATTTTCTTACAAACAAGTGAAATTGTAAAAGGGAACTCTCAACTTAGAAAATTTTGTAGAACTCTAGAGATTCGAATGACTACTTCCATTAATTTCAAATTTCTTGATATCGACTTCTCCATCAATTTTTTACAGATTATCTACATAGTTATATCCACCGAGCAACCATTTCTCATCTATTAATGGACACATATTATGTTAATAAAGGTATAGACTAAGTTTAATTGATCATCTAAACAATTTACGTTCATAACCTTAATAATTTGAGACATTTCTACAACCTCTAATGACTTGTAAATACAAAATAATAAATTTGAATACCATTTCAATGCACGGAAGTGGATTGCACCAATTATTTTAAGTAGTTTCAAAACACATCTTTAGAGTTGAAAGCTTCAAAGTAGTTAGGGATCCATATTCTCAAACTTTCTAGACTCCCTAACATAATTACTAAATTAATAAGTGAAATTATCGTAAGACACAAAATTAAGTTTTAAAACTTAACAGTAGTTCACAAGCTCACTAATAAATTCAAATTTAAAATTAGAATAAATAGTTAAATTTAGAAACCTCTATAAATAGTAAATAATATCTAACATGAAAAGTTAAAACATAATAAAAAAAAATATGTTGAAGACGGTGGAAATTGTTAGAAAATCCAAACCTAAGTCAAATACCTACAAAATAGGAATAATTTAAAAATGTATTCTTTAATGATTAAACTATAACACTTATTAGTGGAAGAAAAAATTAGAAGTTTGAATCCAATGTTTACTTCTCTTTACTTTACTCGAGAAAATCGGGGATAGTACAAACTTTAGAAAAAACCAAAATCATGAGATTCGAATATATTCATAATTACGAAATACCGACAAAACTCAAAAGTAAAGTAAAATTTGAGTTGGCCACTCAAATACATTTTAAAAGTCAAGTTCTTCATCAAGTTCTCCCATTACCTACTTTTTAAAATCAAGAATTAAAATGTTTTACAGTTAATTTTCACTATCGAACTAATAGAAACCCCAAAAGTCTCTTCATAAAATGACATTTTCCAAAATTGGAATTAAGAATTGAATGTTATATTAAAATAGATTCAAACAATATATAGTCAAATCTTTGGAAGGTGATAAAAATGAAAGAATATTATTGAATACATCTTATGTAATTAGTTAGTTTGGTAGTTGTTTCATTCAATTTTTGAAATTCATATATATGAAAATAGAAGTATTTTTCAAAGAATCTTTTCAGTTGTCTATGTATTCTATTGATAAAATTATACTCTTAAAATCACATATATGAAAATAGAAGAATTTTTCAAAGAATCTTATCAGTTGTCTAAGTATTCTATTGATAAAATTATACTCCTAAAATTACTGAGATAGTTGCGTGAAATATACAAGAACTTAGAAGAGAAACATAGATCAGATGTATAGTTTTCAATTGTTATTAGTGTGTATGCATGTCCTTTTCCAAATGTAAAATATGAGATGAACCTAGTTGGTTCTTACTCTGCCTGTAGATGCTAAATGCATTGTTTTGTGTTTTCACTTGTGTTTTAACGAAGTTTTGATAATTAAATAAGAAGTTGCCAAGCAATATTTTCATAAGAAATACTAATAAACATATAAGAGCTGTAAATGATTTATTTGCTTATAAGAAACATTTGCAAACACCAATTATTTCATAGGCATACCCGGAAACACCAGTTGATTGCCTTTATTGAAATTTGGAAAATGCATGCACAACCATGAAGGTATTGTTGTAGGTGTACGATCTGCCTAAAATATCAACTTTCTCCACCTTTATTTTGATGCTAATGCTCAATAATGACTAGGCGTCCATGATGGGTGAAAGGAGATCACTTCTTGAAAGGCATTTATGCTCCTATCATACACGTCTCCCCTCTTCAGCAACCACGTGGCCTCTATAAGAGTCATACGGCCTGCACAAAAGGTATGGCCTGAAAAATAGGAGGTACGACCTATGCAAATTTATGCTGGTATGCTCTTAAATGGCTGGTACAACAAATTCTAGAAATGATCTCCAAAATCTACTCTAACCCTTGGTCAAATCTCCACAAATAAGCTCAATGATGGCTCCTGAATGAAGCCCTCTCTGTAGCAATGATTTAGCTAGTCTTTCACAGCTTCAAAATCATAGAACACTGAAGAATTTGCATTCTCCAATGGTGTCAAAATGGTTGAAACCCTTGTCTCAGGCACAAATTTCAAGAAGCCAAGAAATAATGTCAAATGATCAATGAATGAGGTCGACTTGTTTCTTGCCTCTTTTATTCTCCTCAAAAAGGAACGACTTCCCAAAAATCCCTTTTAAATACATTTAAAATGTATTTGAGGTACTTTATAATCTTTAAAATATTTCATCTCACTTGAGTGTACCCTTTTGATTTAATGTTTAATCTCACTTTATTAATTTTAAGTGGCTCACTTTTATAAAGTTAAAATATAACTTTATAATATCCCTTTTTATAATTAAATATAACTTAACCACTTAAAAATTAATATCTCCCTCAATACTTAGTATTTTGACATGTCGTCTAAAGTTGGGGTCAACAATGTATAACTCCCATGTGTCTAGGTGCCCTAACTAAAAATAGCATCACTGCCAAATTGACTTATTAAAAATAGTAAGTCTCTCAAACTAAGCCAAACACTGATCTGCAAAGGCCTAGAACTGAACCCAATACTGCACTAAAGAAATGGAGTGACAACAACCTTCATTAACTACCACTAAGACCCTCTATCCACACATATTAGCCTACGAGAGTCCAAGTAATAGACTAACATCTGCAACTGATATTGATTAGAGTGGGGATATTACAAAATAATTAGATGACAGAATTCAAAGATGTAATTTACACTTTCATGTCAATAGTCCATTTTATGCATATATAAAAATGGAAAAAAATGTGGGATCACTAATCAAACATGTAAATCGGCTTTGAATATTTAAATGGGCTAACTATAGTGACAATCATGAGGTAAGAAAAAATGTTTTTTTTTTCCAAATTAACTACCTATAGTGACATGCTATATTTTTAGGCTATTCAAGGGCACGATGAGGCCCTTACAACCTAGTTTGTGAACTCTTGGAATGAATAGCAGGTGGTAGTTAGTGGTATAAGATTTACTATCATGAAGAACACAATAGGCTAGGCTACTAGCCTCAACTACAATGGTATAAAAGTGTCACATTTAGGGAGGGAAGAGAGAGAAGGAGAGAGAAGTGAAATATTTTATTAATTCTTTCCTTGAGCAAGGGGAATCCTTTGTTTCCCATCAAAATGGATATCAATAGGAAGCTCTTCCTTAGTTGTGGCCTAATGTTAGAACTGGTATGTTATGAAATACATTACTCTTGAAGATCATTTCTTAGTTTTTAATGGTTATATCTTCCCTTTCCTAGATCATTTAAGGCACAACAAGTCAATTAGTTCCATTTTTTTATTTATTCTTTAGACTGTTGCATTAAAATAGGGCTCCACCGCCTTTGTAAACCAAGGTTTAATCTATTAATTATACTAGTATAATACTAGTATTACTCCTACTATCCTTCCTATTATTTATGCTCCTTCCTCTTCATTGCATACTCCTAATAAAATTTATATTCAGCAGGTCAAAACCCTAGACCTAGCGGGAAGGGTAAAAAGAAAGGAACTCTTGCTTATTTGAAGATTGGTAAGTCTCAAGAAAACAGAGACAAAGGAAAGAAATAGTTTTCCTATATTGAAGTTTCCCCCCTCTCCATGGAGTTGGTATGATATTGAGATGATGGGAGAAGCCTATTCATATATGACTATCATTGAGGGGGAGTCAAGAAAAAAGGAAAAATGGAATAAATACCCTTAGATAAAAAAAAATTTAAAAAAATCTTCTTTAGACAAGACCAAACTATCCAAGGTAGGTAAGTGGTGTAATAAACATAAATTGAACAACCATTCAAACCTAGAGTGTTATGCACAAAATAACCTAATCATGTATGTAGAAGCTAAGGGTTGTATGAACAAAGATGGAGAACATAGACCCTAAAGCTCCCTATATCAACACAATAAAAACCACAACATCTGGATACTAGATGTAGATAGAACAATCATTTTATTTGTAGATGTTAGTGGAAGAGAAACCACTCATTTTACTAAAAAAAAATTGTTGCTACAGAGGTATCCCCATGACCCAGCCTGGTGTCCAAGGAGCAAGTTGAGGTGAGACTAATCCCCTATAGGTGGGCACGATAGGCCACAAGTCGGTCCACCGATTAAGCCCGGGAGCGGGAGTTGAACCTGAAACCTATAGGGAGCAAACCCACAACCCAAGCCAGCTCCGCTACCCGTGCGGGCTCACTCATTTTACTAGTTGATAGTCATAGCATGAAGATATTATTTTTTAGAGCTAATACCACATGTCTAAATTTTTTAATCATACCTTGTATACAACCTTAAAACTTGGGATGGATCACTTGTTATAGTACCATAATTATGCATGTCATGCATTAATGGTACTTCTCATATAATAGTCATCCTTTCTATGAGGAGCTATTATTTGATGTTGTACCAATTGATTTCATTGACGTAATTCATTCTCACTTACATCAACACCAAAGTATCTATAAAGTTAATATTACTCATAGCATTACCACTTTAGTGAGTGCTTAAATATATTAAGTTTTAAAGGTGAGTGCACAAGTCAAATATGCCATGTATCTTGCACAAGTTTCCTTTAGCACAATTGAAATTACTATCTTTCAAGTAAAGATGAATGGTCTAGAATTGTCCAGGTACATAATCCATTCCCACTTACATCACCACCAAAGTATCTATAAATTCAATACTTGTAGCATTACCACTTTAGTGAGTGCTTAAATATAATAAATTTTAAAAGTGGGTGCACAAGTCAAATATATTATACATATCGTACACAAGTTTCCTTTAGCACAATTGAGATTACTATCATTCAAGTAAGGATGAATTGTCTAGAATTGTCCAAATATGTATGGACCACCATTTATCAACACCACAAAACCCTTGTTTCATGTGTTATCCATGTAATTCCAACAACTATGATGCATAATTTGAAAGGAACTCTCTGGCTCATGTGTAGCCCTTTGCATCATGTGCCACTCATGCAACATTAAAGATCATATTGTGCATCATTGTTGACAAGTATTCTTGAGAATACGAGACATTATCTACTACTTTTACCGGCCTTTGAAGATGAACCCCCACCTCAAAAATGAATTTTTGTTTGACCCCATTATCCATTATTTTCATCTCCATGCTTTTGCTCACATCATCATTCCTGATATTCCCCCATTGGAATTCCTTATCAGGTGGGCAATTTTTTTCAAACAAGATTCGATCTGACAGAAGCACATATGGGGAATTTCAGTGGCAGCCGGTCAAAATACTGGCATTGTCCTTTTGCTAGACAGAGACTTGAGCTTAACGTCGTATTTAATGTTTCAACTTTCAACGCACCCATATCTCCATTCTCCATGGTAAAAGCCTGTACGTTCCACCTTTTCCTCTTCGAGATTTTCGCACCACAGTTCTACCTCCTCAGACACTGCCAATCTAGGCCGGCCCGGCTTAACCATCACACACTAAGCTTTGACCGCTTAGTGTGGCTGGTGTGGGCCCACTCAAACCTTCCGTTTTCGTTTTGTTTTCCGTAGCGCTCCTTGGACCCTTCACGGTGACGGTGACTGTGAACGGTTAAATTTGAATTTAGATTTTAAATCTGCATCGCCCGCCGACAAGGAGGAGTTATTACATCTGCCCGCCCATTTGACTTCAGTGAACAGACCAAGCTTGAAAAGATGGTATTTCTAAAAGCGGATTTAGAAAAACTACCTGTGTTGTTGTGTGTGAGCAACGCCATTTCTTCGCTCATCAACATAATCCAGCAATATCATCTTGACGATATCAACATCTCTGCTGGATGGAGAAGGCAACCCATTTGATAATATTGGATTTTGTAGTTCCTTCACGGTAAGTCAAATGATCTAATCATCATCTGTGATATTGATATTACATTTTTTTTAATCTGTTGCAGTGTTAGAAACGCCCTCCAGTTGAAAACAAGCAATTCAGTGCTTTAACAAGTATGGAGACACAAATGGCCGATGAAAGTGAAGTTGCTTCCATGTTATTACTTGGTTGCCCCACAATCAACAGAGAAAATCGGGCATTCAAACCAACAATCATCATCGTATTGCAAACGTTTGACTGTGGAGGGCGTGTATTGAGCATGATATACCTCTTTGATATCATATCAAATACATTTTCTTGTGTAATTGTTTTACCTTGATAATCTACTCTCTGTATATTATATGCAAAAACGAATGACATATGCAAGGATTTCTCTTGCTTATAGCCATAATACTGGTTCAGATATTTAGAGCATTCGAACAGCAAGTCTCCGCAAGTAAATGTAAGCAAGGATTTATCTTTTCTATACCCATGTTGGTATACATGTAATAAGATGCAACTTGCTACTTCCCCTTAATTACTTTCCCCCATTTTATCTTCTATTTCGTATCTTCATTAATGTGGAGTAAGACATTAGCAATCATTCGAATAACAAACAATCCAATTATATTCATAGTCAAATTCAGAAAAATCTATATAGTTATATAGATTCCTTTGAGCACTCTCAACACACTATGCTATTGTTTGGAATTTCTTTATATTTTTAAATATAACTATATGTATGTCTCACAAATTTCTTGTTTATCATGGAGATCTGAGATTAGTTGAGAGGATTCAGAGTTTTTAAACAAGAATGTATCAATAATAATGCATTTGATGGCATTAGTTGTGTGGAAGTCATCCCAAACAAATATGGCTCTCTAAATTTTGAACTATTTTTTACTTGCATTCATTTCAAAATACTCCCTCTCCATAGCATTAGAAGTTTGTTGTGTTCATTTCCACTATCCAATTGTGAATAGATTGAATGATTAATAGAGATTTTAAATGAAAATAACAATATAATTTATATTTTTCAAAGGTAAATTCTAAAAGATTGTAGAGATGTAAATTATAAAAGGACACCTAAACGAACATTTATAATATAAATTTTTTTATAAAAAATAAGCATAAATTTTCATTCTTGTTGGGTAGTTAAATAAAATAATTTTTAGAATTTTTTTATTTCAAATTTAATTAATTTATATTTTTTTCATAAAAGCATTTTTCACTTATTTAAATTAATGTGTTTTTTTATTAATCAATCACAAAATTTTAAATTTATAAAATTGGAAGAGTTTTAAAAAATATAGCATTAACAAACTTAATATTTATAGATAAATAATTGTTAAATAAAATAAATTATTTAGGATTAAAGATTAATTAAAAGGAAATTCTCATGTTCAAGGCTGTACAAATATGTATGTTTTAAGATCGTTTGAATGTGAATGATGTTAAAAAAGGTTAAGACCTTATTGTTGATATATAGGAGATAGAATGAAGAAATCTAATAGCAATTAATGTCAATCACACTTTTAGTTGATTAAAATGCGTTGATACACATTCAATATTTAAATGATGCTTATAAATCTTATATAAAATTGAAAGATGTGTAATAGGTAAGAAAGAAACATTAGAATATGTTCCTAATGAGGAAGTTACTTACATTTTGAAGATGCATAAGATGAAAAATTAATGATTTTGTAACATGAATAATGCACATCAATAACCAATTGTTGTATGTTAAGAAAGGACATAATAGTGAACAATGCGATCATTCTTCAATTTAAGGTTCTTATGACTTCATTGAGTCTCTCAATTCATAATATTTCTTTTTTAGATCTTTTTGGACTCAAAATTTATTATTTACAAATAGTACTTTAAAAAAATAAAAAAAATTACAAGTAAATAAATTTTGTTGATTGAATCAAGCTACACAAAGTGAATTTCTAGGATGAAAGATAAGTTCTCATATTTTTAAAGCACATATCATGATAAGTAAAACATGTAGCCAATTATTCTATAAAAATAAAAGTAAACATGTTATTCATGTTATTGAAAAGGGTAATAAATCTAAAGTTCAAGGTGTCGTCAATGTAACTCCTAGATGAAGAAAAGCATATGATATGTTTTCTAGATGCTTGATAACAATAAAAATATACATTTGATATCAAATTAAAAAAAAAAACCTTGTAAGAGATAATTTAAACATATTAATTTTTTTTTGGTAGAATGGTATAAGCAAGGAGATATGTTTATCATTAATTTCATTCTTGCTCAATCACACCTAACTCTTTAAATTTAGTGAGTAAGACTCCCTAAAAGATTAATGATTTACATACTTGATTTTTTCTTGTTTAATGGACTAGACATTGACATCTATATGCCTAAACACATTACCATGTACCAAATCTAAAATATCATCAAATCTAGAACATATAGAAGAAAATTTCTCTATTATTCTTTTCATAAACACAATGTTTAGGAAAATCAAATTCAAGAGATCAATCTTCAAGTCCTACTATAGACTTCAATTCAAAATTATGAAGATATTCCCTACCAATTTGAACTAGATTTTCATGCCATAACATGCCAGTTTGACCTCACCATTATTGGGTAACATTTTTTGTTTTATGGACTATAGAAAAAACTTTCATTTTTAACCATAATTTTTAATACAAAATATCCTCTCAAAATTTTGTAATTGTTCTTATTAAGTACTACATTAATATCTGCATAACTCATCTTGCTTACTAAAATAAAACTTATGGTTGTTCTCTGTGTATTAAAATCCCTTGAAAGACTCTTTGTCATACCATTTTTGGTACAAATTAAATAAATCCATGTCATACTATGGAAATGAGAAATTTCTAGATTATTATCTCAAGTAAGGATCCTCTCCACTTCATTTTTTTGACAAGAATATGTACTCTCACAAAGGTTCTTTTTGTTTCATGTTTAACATTAAATCTCTTGTCTGCTAGTCAATTTTTGAATCATAAGCATAAGGTGAAGTTTTAGGCCAAGGATAGATTCAAATCCTATTTTATCTTTAGATATAATATGAAACTTGCTAGAGATTTTATGAAGGATTACTTATTTGCACTAGATGCAGTTTCATCCTATATGGTTGCTTTATTTTCCCCTATAGATGAGTCAATTGTTCTCTAGTATTATCAATACAGGCACCTAAAACAATGATAAATAGGATGGGGGCTCTATCTTTGAGGATATAGGGTTCCTATTTCACACTCATGATTTACACAAGGAAACTTGAGAGATCTCAATCTAAAGTATGCAAAGGAGAAAGAGATCTTGCAATAGGGTTATCCTAGGGTTTGATTATAAACTAAAGAGAGTTTAACCACCAAGCTAGGGCTTAGAAATACTAATGAAATGAACCTAATGCCTAAACCTAATGTAATGCAAGACTTCAAATGAATGACCTAAAAATGCATGTAAACCATAATAGAAAGTTGAGGGATGAAAGGTGTGCACCTAGAAACTTGAAGAGGGTTGGATGAAGACTTGAAATGCTTAAAACACTAAAATTAATTCTTGTTAAGACTCACACACTAGTCTGGCTACTTTAGTCCCAAATTAGGGTTTCTGGGAAAGAACAAAAATCTAGCAGAGATACGTTTGAAACTCTAGAAATTTGTAATTTTGGTTATACTGTGACTCATATGCCAGAAGTGGCATATCAGTCTAGTTATGGTTTTCTAGAAATTCAAAGCTTGATTCTACTCTTCAATTTCTGCTCTATCCTTTCCACTTGATTTTTGGATTTGAAACTCTGATTTGCAACTTGTAGATGTCTTTCAATGATCTCCAATGCAAGGTGACAACTTGGACAACTTTGAACACTTGAAAACTTTCTCCAAACTTTCTCTTCAATATGTCTTCAACCTAGATCTACAAATCACACACTAAAGAGAGCGAAAAATGTTGTTTTGTTAGCAGAAATGCATTTTCCTTAGTCAAACCCCATTTTGGTAATCAAACCTGGAAATGAATAGAAATAGAATGAAGGAATGATGAATGAACAAAATGCATTGTTGCAACTCAACAAACCCTAGCAATAAAGTGTTGCAAACATGTATGAGATGACTCCAATGGATGTAGATCTTGACTCTTTCTTGAATGTGATAGATCTTGAATTGAATCCTAGCTTGAATCATGAAACCCTGCATCACAATTTTTAGAGAAAAAAAAAACATGATGCATGATGCTTGATAATCAACTCTTGAAGGATCTTGAATGCTCTTATAAACACTTGTAATCTCCAATTTGCTAGAATGCATGAATACTTGAAAGCTTGAGATCACTTGATTGCTTGTTAGGGGGAAATGAGTGAAATAACCTTGTATTTATACTTGTTTATGCCAAATTTCCTGAAATTACAACACTAAAAGCTAACATCAAATCTAGGAGGAAAAAATCCCACCAAGAATTTGAATTAAATTTGATTTCAGAAGTGGTGTATGAGTCCCATTAGGCATTAATTATGGGACACATTTTTAAAATTTCTTAGAATGGTGTAAAATCCAAATCGGGCCCCTAAAACCTAGGTGGGACTCATAAACCCAAGGTGGTGTATGAGTCCCAAATCACTAAATCTAGGCCACACGACTTAGAAACACTTGAATTATGATTAGATGTTGAATTATGTCAAGATTATCTTAAAAAGATGCATTAATTAAGGCTTGTGGATTCAAAATAAGGCCAATTAAAGCATAAAGAAGCCCAATTAATAATGATAGCCCTAGAAAAGTGTAAAAGTGTGGAACAACACTTTAGAACACCTTAAATAAACTACAATTAAGTTCATTTAGCTCACAAGGTCCCAAGATCTAATGTGAACTCAGATCAAAGGGGGAATTTATGTCAAAGGATCTCTTGGCATTCTTAAAGTTTCAGGGCATCAAATAACATTTGATTGACCCCTATAAACCACAACAAAATAGAATTGCAAAGCGTCACAGTCAAACTATCATGGATCTGACTTGGTGCATGCTTTCCTCGGCTTGGTTTGAGGGTCTATTTTAGGTAGAAGTTTACACAAATTTTCATCTTCTCAATAAGGCTCCTATAAATATATTGCAAGAGAAGACACCAAAAGAGGTATGGAGTGGTTTTAAGCCTCCACTATCTCATGTTAGAGTATTTGGTTAGACTACATATGTGCATGTCTCATTTAGCAAGAGGAAGAAGATTGATTTCAAGATATTCCAATGTATCTTTTTGTTGAAAATTGAGGTGATTATGTAGCTTAATACTTTGTGATTTATGATCTAATTAAGTATTCTTTGTTACAGATTCTTTGTGGGTGATTATCTAGTTAGATTCATTTTACCATTTGTAGAATGGAGACAGAAGGTTGTAGAAGAATTAGACAAAATATTAGAAGTTACACAGCATATACCATGGAGAAACCCTTTCAGGAAAAATCTCCACCAAGAATCAATGTATTATTTAATCTCATAATAAGATTACAATAATTCCAATCCTTGCTTGAGATGCTTCTTTTTCCTTCAAGAAATCTTCTTCACAACCTGCAATAAAAACTGATACAAACTCCCTTCAACTTGCTTGAGATAAATAGACAATAATCAACCTTGTAAAATCCAAAGAGTTACAATTACAAAGCTCAATGCTTATCTCACAAAACCTATGCCTATTCCTTGCAAGTAGAGTTCTACCATGAAAAGCAATGTCAAAACAAGTGCTTCATCCATTTGGGTGTCCCAAAATGAAGTCATAACTCATCTTTATTCTGAAGATAGACCTTCTAAGCTTATCCTCAAAGTTGGCACCCAAGAATGGGCCCACTTAACTCAACCTTATAAAATATCTTATCATGCAAAAGTGTTAAATCCAAGAAGAAAATTTAGGCACCCAAGGTGGGTCCAAGTTAATCTCTAATAACTGAAACATATCTCTCCACCATTTATGCAAATACCATGCATGATTGATCATTCCTTGTTAACTGAAAGTAGTCACCTATTATCTGTCATGCAACTCAAGTCATTAGTCATGCATTCCAAGTTAACTGAAGTCAACTAGCATTCAACTAAAACTAACTACATGCAACTGAAGATAATTGAATTGAATTATGGTTTGGAAGACAAGAAGAACCCTAATTTCTTGTAGGGATATGTTGACACAAAATATGTTGGATTTATTGATGATAGGAAGTCAACTATAGAATATGTTTATCATCTTAGATCCAAACCTATTTCATGGATTAGTAAGAATCAAACTATTTTTCTCTCATCTATCGAGGCTAAACAAAGGGTTTTTTTTACGTCACATTTTGGCTGACATGGTCATATCTTAAGAAAAGCTAAATATTATTTTTGTGATAATCAGGAGGTGTTGAAATGTGTGAAGAAACCAATGTTTCATGAAAGAATAAAGCTTATAGGGTTTGGATTTCATTAAATTTGAGAAAATAATTTACACCACCACATTCATCTCTCTAGTACTACCCATCAGATTCTTAGATAGTTGATATTCTCATCAAGTCTCTGGGCAAGGTAAAACTTGAATTGTTCAAGGGTACATTTGTAAGAATAATGTAATAAGGGGGAATGTTAGCATAACATTATTACATTGGTATACTAGTAACAGGCATATGTAGTTGAGTATGTAGTTAAACTATCTCTAGTTTATTCAATCACTTCCGCCTTCCTCATTGTATCCTCACTTGCATAAATGTATTGGTGATCATTGAATAATATGAATCAAGCTTTACAACTCTTGATAAAACATCTTTTGTGGTTTCCCTCTTAAGGCTTTAAGTGTTTTGAACTAGATACATGATTTTTTCAAATCATTTAGACCAAAATATTTTTCATGACATCTTTCAAGGGATGGGCCTCACATCCCTTATAAATTCACTTATATTTGACATTATATTTAGGTGGAGATTCTATTTAGCATATGAAAAGATAGAAATTCTGATATTTTTCAAATTTCTTTGTGGATCATCATGTTTTTCTTTATATTAAAGCTATGATTTGTTCTAATGCTTTACTACAAAGTCAAGTGCAAGCTAATAAATTTGTACTTGAGGTGGCTCATTTATAGGTGCATCTCAACCACTAAGGTAATTTCCCTTGTTTTATTGCCAAAATTCCTTCATCTCCTTCTTCAACCCAAGATCACTTCCCTTCTTATGGGTGCATCATGGAGGTGGACCCTCTAATCCCTCCATATCCCTCTTCAACCCAAGGTCACTACTCATAGGATTTTCCTCTGGCTATGAGAAGGGATCATGCTTATTAGGTTGGTCATGACCTAATCTTCAATACTTTTCCTCTCCACCACTTATTGGAGGAACTTCTAGGTGGAAAATGAGAGGTGCTCTTAGCTAGTTTGGTTTTATAAAATTCTCTCGGTTGGCTCTTTCTATCTTCCCTAATTGCACAACTAAATAAGAAGATAAAGAAGATGATGTTGAATGGTGGGACTCAAACATGAACACTTTGGATCCCATTAATATATGGGGAAAGCCATATGATTGGGATATTCCTCTGCCCCCTACTATTATGGTTCTCTCCACTTATTGAATTTTTTAATGTTTTTATGCTTTGGATTATTTTCTCATATAGAATTTAAGGGTGTGAAAATTTCCACCCACATTATTTTGTGAGTATGTATAGCACTATTTTATATATGGTAATATAGAAACCATTCATATACAACAAAAAATCCTAACAAACCTCGATTAAATAAACATATTATATTTTTTATTTTATTTTTGGATGACTAATTCAAATATAGAGAAATCCTTAGCATATACAAATATTTTTTATTTTCTATTTACTATATAATTTATAAGCTTTCATGTAGATTTCATCTTTATAGTAAAGTGGTGATCACATAACCATCATAATTTTTACCATTTTAAAATTTTGATGTACCTTGGAACATTTATTTAATAATAACACTATCACTAAGCTCCCTCTCTATCATTTACATCTTGGTTGTGAAAATATAACATAACATATTTTCTAGGTTGACATCCACTTTGTAGCTCATCCAAAGCCTCATATTTCTAGTTATGTGGTAATTCATGAATATTCTTGTTTTTCCAAGTTTCATATACTATTACGATAGTCATATGGTGTAGGTATAAAGGTTTAAAAGGATATAACCAATAATAAATTAGGGTTAAATTGGAGGAAGTGTCTCTAAACTATTTTGTAGAGGTTTAAACTATAAAATAGTAAAATGAAAATTACAACCCTATTAGTTGAAAAAATAGTTTTGACTAATGTACTTAGTCTATAAGATATTCATAAGATATGAGGAATGTTCCATATTCAAGTGTTTGTAGGAATTCCTAATTATGTGATATTTTGCGTAAGACCATACACTTCTCAAGTAGTGGGAGTTCAAAGCATATGTTTATGGAAAATAAAAGTTATGACCATTGTACACAAGTGAAAAGAGTGTCTAGGTGCTTGATTAAAACATTAAATTATTGTATGAATTACCATGGCAGTAATAATGTGGGAAGGTCATTGACTGTATACACATTATAGATTTTTATTGAGGTGGAGATATTGATAACCAAAGGTCAATAAGTGATTATCCTTTTATTATATTTGTAGCAAAAATTAATTGGATGAGAAAGGAATAGAAGATAGTTGCACTATTGATAATTGAATAAAAATATGTCTATAATATATGATTGTAGAATAGTTTGGTTAGAGAAGTTTAGTGATATTATTGGTTTCAAGAGTCATGTAATATTGAAATGTAATTCATTGGGTGCAATTTGTTTCATAATAAATAATTTTACCAATGCCCAAACTAAGCACATTTTTTTTTCACTTTCATTTTTTGAGAGAGATGGGTGAGAGAAAGAAAGTTCAAATAGAAAAAAATGGCACTAAGGTAAATATAATTTGTTCTTTGATAAAAATTGTAAGTATTTTCAAGTTCACGTGTTGCAAGGATAAGATGGGCTTTTCATATCCATAAATATGAGTTCATTTTTTGGGTTGGATAGCATAAATTTTCCTATAGTAAATAAAGAGTGAGAGAATCTTTATACTTGTGTGTTATTCAACTAAAACTATTTCTTATAGGAAGATTTTGTTTGTAAAATATAATATGGTGAAATGTGGTGAGTTTTAGATGTTAAAATATAGCATATATATTGTTTCCCATGTGGTGATGGTGTGGTACAACATTACATGTTTTACATCGAGAGATATTTTGGCAATGGTTGCAAGTTATTTGAATAATTCACAACCACATGGAAAAAAATATTTACTATAATTATGAATAAAGATGCATAAAAAATCGTGGAAGTTATGAAGTTCATCTAGTACAATCTAAAAGTTGGAAATTTTTTCCAAAAAATTGACATGAAAAGTTGCAATTATTCAAGAGAAAAATGATTTTACATGGGCTACCACAAATGTTGAGTTAGTAGTGGTTTCTATAAAGGAAAATGAACATACCAACATTATTATGTGAATAATTATTGATTTATGGTGCGTGGAAGTGGCTATGTATATATAGTGAATATCTATGCATAGAGACATTATACTTTGCGATATATGTGGTTTGCTAACATCATAAATAAAATTATAATTTTTGTGATTCTTGAAATTATTTAGGTTGGTTAAATAGTGAGGTGGTTAGGATTTCATTTTTCTATGTTTATCATCTCATGTGAAGGGTCAATATTTGTTACATTGAGGTCAAAGTTGTACAAATTTAGTTGGATAAAAAAATAGTGTAACATTATAATAATTGTAGAAGAAGTATGTTGTAGATTAAAACTCTATATTGCAACTTGTTGTATGGAATACTTTATTCTAAATAATAAACCATAAAATTCCCAAGTAAATATTTGAGTCTTATGTAATCTTGATGATGCATTACTCTATTCACTTCTATTTATTTTGTTAGTTATATTTTGTAAATAGTCTTTACTATTATTTATATAACTTAATATTGACTTTTCATTATCCTAGTCCATCTACAATAGGGTTAAATTTTTTAAAAATCATGATAATATAGAATTTCACTTATAAAATTGCACCTATTATATTAACTTGGATATATATATTTTTAATTGCTTAGGTAGAATAAGATATTTTTTATATTATATTTTCTAGTTTTGTGATTTTTTATCCTTATCTTCTTTAGATTTGGAAAGTTAGAAGCTATATTCTCTAGCTCTTTCCTTTGATTTACATGTAATTGAATTTAGATATTATAATTGTTGAAACTCATTGTATTTGATTTTTTATTGTAATAGTATTTTATTTTTATGTAGATTCATTATTGCAAGTTCATTATTAAATCTAAAATATAGTTAAAGTAGGAAAAATCAAATGCAATTTGAATTCAAATTTGGGATAATAATTTTTTTCTCTTAGTTTTATATTCTTGTAAAGTGGTTTATAGAGTTTTATTTTATATTTTATTGGTTGCATGCTTTTTTGATGTAGTATAGAACCTAATAGACAATTCCACTTCATCTAGACTGGTTGAAAACCCATAGATCAATTGTTAATTCAATGAGTTTAAGAATTTACTTTAGAAGAAAAATTTGCATGGCCTTAAGTATGTAGCCCAATGTCATAAGACTTTTAATGCAAGTAGTTGTATATTTTTTGAAATATTTTAAAAATATATGTGCTTTAGTATTTATTTTAATTTATAAAATTTTAAATTAATAAATAGGAGGTGTTATAAATAGGAAGACTTTTTACAAAATAGCAAGCTTGTGTGGTACTCTTATCAATAGGTACCTACATATATGATATTTTTCCACAACCTATACTATCTCATGAGATCACATATTTCTCTTTAACTTAAACACATTTCACCACAAGAGCATTAGTATGTGGTTAGTCCAAAAAATAACACACATATAAGTTACAAAACAATGTCATCAATGAAAATAGCAAAAAATTAGGTCATATAATTTTTAGTTTACTCATCAATTATGGCAATTAAAGATCAAAAGTATTGATTCTATAACATTTACCATTAAAAGCATATTAGTGAAAATCATTGGGTATGAGTACTTTTCAAATACTAGTGTTCTCACCCCAATTTAAATTACATCAAGACATTCAATATTTAGTACAAAAATGAAAATATGGAGTGTGCAGGGATGTGACAAAAAAAATATCAAACCAAGTAGTGTGTTCCCAACCTTGTAGATAATATTACCCTATTACATTTGTCAAACAATTTAAATAAAATCATATGTTCAAATATAATATTACTAGGTACAAACATGAATAAAAAGATTAGAAAATTGAAATAGCAACGCAAACCATGTATACTTTATTGTGTTGATTCCTTGTAAGATATAGTGCAAACAATGTTGAACCCTTAGACTAGATTTGTACCATTGTTATTGTATACTTGACCCTACGATCTGCTTAGTCTATAATGAATAGACTACTACTTCTCTTGCTATTAGTTCAAACTCTAGACTCTTCCTCATAGAAATGAATGGCAGTACATGCATAGTTATGTCATCTTTAACTATGGTGAGGGATATGACATTGTGTATAAGCTTTTATAGGGTTTAGTACTACATTATATAGCACCATTATATTATCAAATTAAAATTATTTTTATGATAATCATGTTTTCATACATCCTTCAAATTTAAATAAGCAATAGTCTATTGTGACTTTGATAGACAAATATGATCAACACTACCAAATAAACTTCTTAATGTTATTAAAAAGATTAAATTTTATCTTAAAAATAATGATATCTTAAATACTTGTCTAATTTTTATTTGAATAAAATGTTAATCAAATGCATTAAATTGTTCAATGATTTTATGTAAACCACTTATCTACCTATCTATATTTCCATATATGCAAACCTTAACCATACTAATGTATACCCATTCAACAACAAATATGCTATCATATGTATAACCCTACCAATATCATGAATTTATGTTAAAGTCTCAACCTATCAACTTTAATCTGCTTTATGTACACTCTTAGTTTCGCCGATTAGTGGAGAATGAGACTCAAAATCAATCTGCTTTAAGCTAGCGGGGCAAGGGATATATCATATATAGATGTTTAGTTTACTCTCTATGACCCTGTACACTGTAATAAAGGGAATGGATCAGACGGATGCTTGAATTGCTTGTTTTCAACCGGAGGGCGTTTCTAACACTGCAACAGATAAAAAAACATGTAATATCAATATCACAGATGATGATTAGATCATTTGACTTACCGTGAAGGAACTACAGAATCCAATATTATCGAATGGGTTGCCTTCTCCATCCAGCAGAGATGTTGATATCGTCAAGATGATACTGCTGGATTATGTTGATAAGCGAAGAAATGGCGTCGCTCACACACAACAACACAAGTAGTTTTTCTAAATCTGCTTGTAGAAATACCATTTTTTCAAGCTTGGTCTGTACGCTGAAGTCAAATGGGCGGGCAGATGTAATGACTCCTGTCGGCGGGAGATGCAGATTTAAAATCTAAATTCAAATTTAACCGTTCACGGTCACCGTCACCGTGAAGGATGCAAGGAGCGCTACGGAAAACAAAACGGAAACGGAAAGTTTGAGTGGGCCCACACCAACCACACTAAGCGGTCAAAGCTTAGTGTGTGATGTTTAAGCCCGGCCATCTAGGCCCTATATGGGCACTGAAATCAAGTAATCCGTTCCGTCACTTTTGATCTTTTTGTTAGTTACAGGAGTGAGGGAGCCTGTTTTGAGCACTTCTACAACATTTTTCGTGCTATCCTTTTGGAGATGTATCTACCAGTAAAAGTCCAAGCTCCATCATTATCATTCCCCCGCCTCTCACGCCTGGCAAACCCACAGACGACTGGCAGATGGCAGTGGATTACATTCTGCAGTCAGATATAAAACATAGGGAGGAGGACCAGCACCTGGCTTGGTTTGACTTACCCATGAAGTGTTATTTGGCAGACTTTTTCTGTGAGCTCCCTAATGGTGGTGGTATTGACCAAATATTCTGCCTGCATGCAGGCGTGAGGTACGATAGAAGTTGGGGTGTAATCCAGTGTGGGTGGCATATTCTTCTGAAGAGGAGGACGAGGGGATTAGAGCATTTCGAATGAATTGTCATCGTCATTTTTCATGCAGGTGCTAGTTTTGCGTTCCCGCCATGCAATCGCATGTGTTCGTAAGCGACTTTTAGTCTGTATTATTTCGCTTGACGTCCAAATTACAACTTAGGCAACTAAAGGTTTACTGCCTACGCAGATATTTCGTAATAAAGAACAAAGATAGCAGTGTATGGTCTAGGAATCGAACTCATTAACTTGAGGAGAAGAGATTACAGAAGAAAAGAATGCATTTTATATCTCAGTCTGTTCGACGTAGCTGTTTATGGATTTCATAAATGACATTGTGATAAGGTAATTCGAGTATTGCGTATGTTTAAGAATGCATGCAATAAAGTTGGAGCATACTACAGCAAAACTTCCATTTAGTGGTGGAATGCCTAAACAAACAGATTGATTTAATGCCCACGAGTGATCAACGATTGGAATGAGATTGCAGTACACAGTGAGGACTCGTGACTATCAATCCATAGAAAGATTCAATAAATGAGACGTCTCCAAATATATACAAGTTCACCCAAATTATTGAACTCACATAAAAATATGATCCAAATATTTTAACTCATTTCACATATAAATATAAAAAGATTATATGTTTTTTTTTTTTCCTATTTCTATTTTAGTATATTATAATAGCTGTGATAGCAAGAGGTAGAGTTAATTGTTGAATATATCTGAATTAGATTGTGTCAGTATTTTTTGTATCAACGTTTCGGACCACACTCTTTGTTCCATCTGAAATGTGTCAGTATTTTTACTCCTTATACTCTATGCTTTCCATCTGAATTATGTCAGTATTTTTATTCATTATACTCTCTGCTTCAATGATGGATCACGGAGTGTGATCCGAAAAGTTAATGCAAAAAATACTGACACGATCTAATCCAGAAATATTTAACAATTATCTTCATGGATTGTGGAAAACTGTTATCATTGAAGAGGTAGAGTGTAATGGTTGACTATTTAATAAATTCTCCTACATGTATGTATTTTACTATATGGAGAAGTATAATAAAGTGATAGCAAAGGATGGAGTGTAATGGTATGAGTGTGCTAATAAAAACTATTAAAGAACTGGCATAACTCTACAAAATATTTCTATGCATAGTATCTTCATTTATTATAATGAATATGTGTTGACCAAAACTATTAAAAAGTCTACATATTAACTCTAAATTTTTTTATACGTGTGATTATTTTAAAGAATGTCTAAAGATATCAACTTAGAGTTATTTTATTTACTTGAAATTATTTTATTTTATTTTTGAACTATTTTATTTACTAATCATACAAGATATAAATTTTATGTGCTACTTATATTGAAAATATTATATTTATTATTAAATATTAATACTTTGATAGGCTATCAAAAGATAAATTACAAACTCATGCCATTGCACTCTACCCATTGCGAGTAAAGAAATTATTACTATTTGATAAATCTTAATTAATAATAAATTATTAATAACTATTTTAATTTTAAGAACTATTTTTAATTTCTTAATGTTTATTTTAATTTACTATAAAATTATTTAAAAATTATAATCTTCAATAAATAAAATAGTTCTAACTAAAATAAAAAAATCAAAATAAAATAACTCAAACATTTATATATAATCTTCTAAAAATAAAATAAATTGTAAAGTAAAATATAAAACTTTAAATAAACATACATTTTTTAAATTAGTTAATAAAAATAGTAAGATTGTATATATGTGTGTGTGTGTGTATATTAGAGCTCGTGACCTCTTTCATACAACAAGATGCTTTAGTTAATGGAGTCAACTTTCGTCCCTCTATTTCATTATTATGGAGATATAATTATTTTTTAATTAAATTTTCAAAAAATATATTTAATTTTATTTTTTGTCTTTTTAAATTATGTTTATTTATAAGTTGTATTTACATTATTTTTTAAAAAATATTAAACACTCTCAACATGAGGTATTTTATATCAATATTTTCCAATCTTCCTAATGCTTCCACCAAAAATTAGCTTTGATTTGTCTTATAATATAATATGTGGTTTATAAAAATAATATAAATATCTATAGGCATTTTGTTTTTTATTAGAGGTAAAATATGGGTTTTGAAGGGGCCTGGAACCCTTTACAAAAGAAAGAAAGTGGAACTAAAGAAAACAACACTAAGCATAAATCAGTCCATCAACAACGAACCAATGCAAAAAGTTAGTCAAAAAGGAAGACCCCAACCAGTAGCACTACATGCTTTTCAGAATATCTGCTACCTCCACGTTGCTCACTGTAGTCTTCTAAGCATCATCCAAAACATCGGGCATTTCTTTACCAGAAGCCCCAACTTGAGTTTTAGTCTTGTTTCTAGGTCTAGCACCAAGTCCATTTGTATTTACCTCAGTAATCAAAACATTACCCTTCTCCCCACCCTTCTCAGCAACACCCTCCTCCTCCATCAGCTTACCAACATCATCGATCTCTTCAGCATGAACAATTTCTTTATGCTTCTTGGCACTAACCACAAGAGAATTCACACCAACAGAATCAAATTTAACAATAGATTTAGACACCTCCCCACCCCTCATCATAGTAGCCCAAATTTTCTCCATTTGATCCTCAAGGGTGAGGATTCTACCTTCCATATTCTATTTCATCTTAAGAGTTTCCTCTGCCATAATGTCTTCCATAGTGTCTGCCACAGTGTTTAAGGAATCAAACAATTCATCTATCTGGTTTTGGACAGAGGATTCCTCAGCCTTACTCACCACACCCTTAACTTTGACATTAGTTTTATTGAGTTCATAAAAAACCATTTAAACAGTTTGAACAAAAACAATGGAACCCTCACGAGCAGTTCTCAACACATCAAGCATTTCTTCTCTATCAATATTAAAAACCCCCTTCCCCAAAGCATCTTCCTCCTCAAAGGAGCTAACCTTATCTTAACCAACAAAGATTTCCTTAATTTTTCTAGCTGCAACTGGAGTCTTGATTTTGCATATGGAACTCGCAATCTCCTCCACCATAGCCTTTCTTTTCTTTAGCCTCTCTGATTCCACATCCTAGGTATCCACAACCATAAAACCACTAGCAACCCCAGTCTTACCTTTCTATTGCATGCACTACTTAACACTCAGAGAATCATCAGCATCTAGACCACTCGTTATAGTGAGAGGAAAGTCCCTCTCCAATAATTGACTTGCTATCCTTGGAACATGTTTCTTCTTTATTCCCTCCTTCGACTCCTTCTTATGCTTGGTTATAGGGGGGCGAAGAAGCCTCGCCATACAAATCATTCTTCTCCTTCACACCCCTACTTAGAAAATCAGCAACCACCTCATCACTACAAGTCACATAGCCCTTTCTAGCACATGGCTCCCCTTTTTTGTCTTTCCCGCAACAGGGGAATGAGGACCCACCTCCAAAGAAGCAAGTGAATCTTGGAAAAATTCCACATCCTCCTTTGAATCTAACTCTTTTTCCAAAATAAGTTTCCTTTTCTTCACTTTTTTGCTAGTCAATTCCTCTTCAGAGGTAGTCTCATACTCCTCCGTTGGCTTAGACTATTTACCCTTTGAGGTAGAAATTGGCTTAGCCACCTAAAAGGACTTCACATAATCAGAAATAAGAAGGATTAACCCCACATGAAAAATGGGATTTATAGGGTTTTTCTTATGGTCCTTGAGACCTAAATCTAGAGACATTAGGAGATAATAAGGAAAGGGAATCATTTTCTTATTGTAGAAATGATTGAGCAAGATGAAGTGGTATGAATTTACCATTGAAAAGAATCCTTCCAAGGTAATAAAATGCATTAGCTCTTTTGCAATATCTCCCCACAATGCCTTAAGAGATTTTCTCTAGTAGCCTCCACTCCTCGTAGTCCTCAAATCCTTAGCTTCATCCCCCTTCAAGAAGATTTGCATAGCAGTTTGTGACTCCTTTTTATCTCTAAAAACTTTCATACCATCCATGACTAGACTAGTAATATTAGCTATAAATTCTTCATTAACATCAAACTCCATTCCGCCCAACTTCAGTACCCTATCATTCCATCCTTTAGAAAATAGTGCTATAACCTGAGGATTATATTGCCATGTAATTTATCTAGGTAAGGAGTTAACCCTCCTTTCTCCAACACCTGCCAAACCTCCTTCTTCCTGATAGCTTCGCATGAGAAGGGTTCTGCTCGATTTCTATCTCCACCCATATCAACAAAGTTAGCAGAAAGTAACAGCTTGAGAACTCCAAACTCAGTGAAAGGAAAACTCTGGAAGACAATGCTAGGAATGCCCAAAATTTGTATAGAACTGAAATGAGCCAAAGGAGAATTAAGAGCATTGAGTTTCATTCCTTATAGCTACCAGCCCCCATACCATTAGATTGAATCAAATCTAGCTTACCATCCTTTCTCATAATATTCGGCCACGTGAAGAAAGACATGCACGCCGCAAGCCATAATGAGAACTTATGCAAATTAAAATTGGAAATCATAGTTAATAGTTACTATTACCTGTATAGGGAGAGGGTCATCCAAACCCCATTCCCTAACCTCTCTTTAACTCCAATATTAGTGAAGATGTCTGCTAGTCCATTACCCTCTTTCAAAATGTGAGAGAAGTAATATTCATCAAAAGAATTCAAAATATCAATGGAGTCCCTTATCAAAGACTCAATAGTCCAAGAAGGGGGAGCACAATTTTTCAAATTATTAATGATATTCAAAGAATCACCCTCCAGCCAAACTTTCTTATAGCCTTTGATTTGTGTCAACTTAGGACCATGATATGTTGCAGCTCTATAGGCATTTTGTTATTTCTTAGATAGATATATTTAAGATGTTTTTTTATCTACAATTTTAATAAATTATATGTTATTTTTTAAAATATACTATTTTTTCTAACTATTTTATTTTACTTGAACTATTTTTTTATAATTTAATAAAATTAAATCAAAACAAAATAAATTATTTAATTTATATATTTAAATAACTATCATTTTATTCATCACAATCCTTAATCTTTTTCTTACTTGTCTTTTTACTTCATTTTTATTATCTTCATTGTTTTTTCCTCAATTAAATAAATCTAGCAAGTAATAACAATTTTTTTAAAAATTGTGTATTTTATATTTATATTTATATTCATTATTAAATATTAATATTATGTTTAGTATTAAATATTAATACTTTGACATGTAAACAAGTGTCATTTTTTTTTAAAGGTAATAATTTTTGTTAGCACATTTATACTATTACACTTCACATGTTGCTTCCATTGTAGAACACCTCTTAGCATAATCATTGGTAAGCTTAAATAAAATTAGCTTTATTTACATTAAAAAAATGTAATTTCTATGCAATTTTTATTTATGATAATTCTAAAAGTTAAATAATATATATTTCCTAAATTTTACAAACCTTTGTAAAATAGATTATATATATATATATATATAAATAATTAATCTTAAATTTAAATATCATTAAAAAAAGTTAAAACTGCAAGTTTTATTTAAGGATCTTATAATCTATCAAAGATAATAAATATTTTCTAAATGTTTGAGATTTATTTCCTAATGTAATATCAATTTCATTTACTTAAAAAATATAGTTTGAAAAAAGTGTGTATATAAAGGCTCAATATATTAAATTATTGATATAAACTTAAATAATATAAGATTAGGTTGAAGGCCCGAACTTAAAACTTAAAACTCAAGCTTAAAAATAATATATAAATAATACTTTGCTTGAATAGATTATAATTAAAAAGACAATAAATGAAGTATTTTTTTAAAAAATAAAGCATATAGAACCATCATTTAATAAGTTAGATAATAGCAAAATCAAGAATAAAGAAAAGGACTACACAAATTTTATAATTGAAATTAAAGGTGAATTTGGTAGATTAAGTCAAAATTTAAGTTGATGAGTCTTAAGGTTTTCAAATTGTATAAATTTAGAGATTCGTAAATTGATTATTATTGATATATTCTTCTCATTTCATTTCATTATTTATAAATTATATGTCGCAATTATATTCTTCTAATTATATAGTTTGTCTAGTTTTCATAAAAAATCTCCTTACAAACTAAAATTGCAGCAAACATTTACCTTTCTTTATATTCTAAAAAACCTCCCTAATGTTCTTATTTAACCACAATGCAGTTATAAATCTTGGTTGTTTTTATTTCTAATTAACACTATCATTTTAATTCTATACATGACATATATGGGATGTGTATTACATTATCATTTCTATCATTGAATCTAATGAAATGTTATATTTTTCAACATAGTGTAGTGTAGGAAATTATATATCTTTACAATTTTGCACTATGCTTGGGTCCCTTAATTTATTGAACTTAATTAAGCTTCTAATTTGTCAAATTATGCATTTCAAGGCCTTATTTTTATTGTTTTCTGAAAGAAGAACTAACATTAAATAAATACAATCAATAATTAAATCACCATGAAATATGTGTGTCCTAGAATTATAGGCCAAGACCCATTCGCCCATGGGAAAATGGGTACCCTTTAATTGCCAAGAGCCATTTTAAAATGTGTAATTGGGGGCACCTTAATTATTCAAATTCAACTTGCAATTGTTAGCTTTTGGAATCTAATTTTTGGGAAATAGATAAACATCTATAAATACACGGTCTTTTTATCATTTTAAATATAACACACTTTATAAGAGAAATCCTATTAAGAAAATATTATTTTTAAGAGCATTCAAGAGTAGATTTATCAATCATTTGTTGCAGCAATCAAGATCCTAACATCATGTCCAAATTTATGTGTGTTCATGTCATCTTGTGAAGGCTAATATGCATTGTCGATCCTAAACCATCCAAGCATTTCAAGTATCCAAATCAATCAAGAAAAGCAAGATCAAATTCCTTTGGAAAGATGTGTTTGACTTTAGTCCTCTAATAGAAGCCATTAAAGGGTGGTGAATTGTAGCAAGCATTGTTCATTCATCATTTCCTTCCTTTCTCATATCTTTCTATCAAGGGGGCTGATGCAAGAAGTTGGGTACACAAAAAGCTCAAAAAGTGGAAATGTTTTTGCTGTTTTTCAGAATGTCACACTTGGACTGAAAAATTGAGGCACTTCCACAATGAATCTTAAAAAAATTCAGTAATATGAAATTTATCATTTTGAATCTAGTTTCTAAATATGTAAATTATTAAAATACCCAGTTTATAGAAATTACATTTTGATAAGGATCTATAAAAATCACTTTTTAAAAGTCCCTATTTTTTTACCATACCAAGCAGGTGTATGGACAACACTTTTTGACCCAAATAAAATTATTTTGCTAATTCCTTTTAGGAAAAGAGAGCTAACAACATGAAGTTTGGTCTGGATTTTTTTTTTGTAATTTTTGGTTGAATATTTATATTTTTATTAAATTTTTATTGGCCTTAATTGATGTTTTTTTAAATCAACGTGTACGAACAACATAATTGGACCTAAATAAAACATTTTCTTACTCTCTTTTTTTCATTGTGTATAGAATTGTCTGAAGTTCGGTCCCATATAAATTTTTTTACAAGAAAATCAACCAATAAAAAGTTATTAAAAAACCAAAAAAACCTGATATTTCAAGTTTAAGGACTAGTTTGCTTAGAAATTAATTAAAAAATAGCAAACATAATCCAATTTTAACAAAAATTATATATTTAGAAAGTAGACATTGTGTTCTCTAATGGGTTTTAATTTTATAGACTCGTTCAGAAAAAAAAAGTCCATCATCTATATTGTCAAAGTTAGACATTCTTCTTCAATCTGCCTTAGTTTTTCATTTGCAGGTCAAAGGCTAAGGCTCGGATTGCCAGGCCTTTTACGAGCCTAAAACCGAGGCAGCATGTGGGTTGGGAATTTTGAATTTAAAAAAATTACAAAACGCATATGTGTTTTACTTTCTTGATTATTTAAAAATAATAATAATTTTTAGAAACACGTACGCGTTCTAAAACACGTACGCGTTTTGAGCTCAAAATGCATACGCGTTCTAAAGCGCGTACGCATTTCTAAAAAGTATTTATTTTTTAATTAATTTTTATGTGTTATAAAATGTGTATGCATTATATAACGCGTACGCGTTATAACGCGTACTCATTTGATAGTGCATACGCGTTTTTTTAGGATCGGGTACCCGATCCTAAATGCATACACGCTTTTTTAATAACGCATACGCGTTTTCCGCGAAATTTTTTTTTGGCCAAAACTTCCCCTCTTCGTGTACCCAACTTCTTGCTTTTACCGAAGGTTTAATTACCAAACTAGGGTTTGACCAAGGTAAACCTCCATGTACAAACAAAATAATTTTTCCTCTTTGTGTATGTGTAGATTATAGGTGGATGAATAATTGAAGAGATCTTGAAGGAGCAATTTTACATTGTTGCACAAGTTTTCATCATTGTTGTCAAGCCACATAAAATAAGTTGTAGAATTTATTTCTGACTTTTCAACAATGGGACCTATGTCAAACAGAAGCTAAGATTTAGCATCAAAGGACTGTCACAAGTTATTTTGGAAGTCCTAATGAGGACCCATTCTCCCAAGGGTGAACCAGTCCCTTAGCAAGTCTCGAAAATAAATTTTGGTGATAGGAACATGCCAACATATCCTTCTCAGATCTACCTGCAAACTGTCATTTCTCTTTCTATCATTTTGAAATCTACATTTTATGTATTACTTGTCTTGTTGTTCATTTAGTTTGAGCACTTCAAATCATTTTTATTTATTTCCAGATCTTTTCTATTGTCCTAAGGAACTGATTGACTCACCATTGAGGTTGAAAGTCAATATTTACACCTTGTGATCTCTTTCCTAATGAAATACCTAGGGAAAGGCACTTATTAAGATTCCTAATTTTTAAAGCACCTATTTAAAACCTTGGGGATCTTTTTTCCCCATATTTCATTTTGGTGAGCCCAACATTCTTACATCATACTTTTATGATTTAAAGTTCCTTGAAATCCTATATCTAGGTTTTGTATCATCTTGTTTTGCATTTCATTTAGAGTTACATATTTCATATTTACATCATTTAAAATAATAAAAAATCTAAAAATATTGTATACATTATGCATAATATCTTACATTAAGGTATGTTTTAGTCATTTAGATCATAATTTCATTCAAAAGTGCATTAAAAATTTGCCATTTTGTTCATACAGTCATACAATTGTATTTATATTTAATCAAAAAATATGTAGAAACTATCACTAAAGAATATATTTGTAGTTAGGAATAGTGAGCTTAAATATCAATTCAAACACTTAGATTTCAATTTTTCAAAACCCTATGTAAAGACTCATTTTCCCTTGGGTGAACTTATTATACAGGTGATTTTGCAAAATTTTGTACATATATTTATCTTTGTCTGCTTCATTTTCTTGTACTTGCAGATCTCTATTTCAGTTTCAAAAATTGCATATTTCTATAGATGTTTACATTTAGTTCAATTGATGAGAGAAAGTACATTTTTCAAGATCAAAATTTGCATTTTGAAGTAATCATTTTTAGGTTTTTACATCTTATAATTAGTTAATTATCATATTTCAGATCTAAAAGTTGCATAAAAAATCCAATCATTTAGTATTTAAAGAAAAGTTTCATCATGGACATGTGTTTGGTAAACTATGGATGTCCTTAAAATCTTTCGCTAATGTTTCAATTTGTATGTTTGGTGATGATCCTAATAAATTGAACACATTAATGAGGCTTACCTCCTAATTAATGTCCTCGTGAGATAGATATCTTAGGCCAAGATGAAGATAGCATGCATGAATTCATACAAAATTTCTTTTATAACCTTGAGAACAATGCATCCTTCTATCCCTCCATGCAACAACCAACACCTCCTATCATACCATCACTTGATATGTTCAACCTTTTACATCCCAAAATTGAATCACAAAGAAAACCTCAATCACCAACCACGAAGGAACTTATTCACAATGACAACATTGATAAATTCTTCTATCCTATGCCCATAAAGTTACAGATACACCTATTAACTTAGAAGAGTGTTATGGTCAAGGTTTTATAATTTTAAGCAAACAAGGATGTGAAATAACAAATGAGCATGAGATTCATCAATTTCTAGAATAAAAACTATGGAATATACCAAGATATTAGGATATCAATCTATCCTCCCCCTCCACATCAAGCACTCACTCAATCAAGTAAGAAAATCAAGCCCTATAAACTTAAGAAGCTATCATTTTTACATACTCTAACCAATACCAAGCGGACCTCAAATAAAATTCTCCATCTAGGACTGATTACATTACCACCTATTTGAGAAAACAAAAAAGGAAAAAGTGCAAGGAACACCATATCATCATTTATCTCAGCTCGTCCTTGTCCTACATTTGAGGGGCAAGGGGTTAGGTAGCCTTGCCCTAGTATGGCAGTAGTTTGTATTCCATTTGGCTAGATATCCACCTTTTGTATATAATGAGCAAGATTAGGATGTGGACGACCTACTTTAGGTTGGCTCACATGTGACATACTTTCTTTCTTTTCTCTATATGTTTTTTATGATCACATGTATGTAATGTGATCCCCCATATCATTCTTCTTGGTGTCTTTATGTTTGTGAGCTTTCTTTGGATGACCCTTGTTATTCTATTGGTGCAAGGATACAAAGGAAATAAATCTAGATTGTTACATTCTTCTATTTGTATCTCCATTCTTTTATTTTCCGTAAACATTGTCTTTTTTCTTTTATCTTGTCTTTTCCTTTTGGGGATGATGCAAGGCATTGAGACATCTAGGTCTCTTCCATGTTGAATATAAATATTTTTCTTTCCTTGAACACTCTCTATGTGTCATTCTTCCATTGTGTTTGTTGTTCTATGAGTATTTGGGGAATGATGACGGTTCTAAGCTCTATTATATCACTATAGTAAAGACATATGTTGACCCCAAATTTGTGGATCCCTTATGTGTTATCTTTTGAGATTGGATGTGGGGGAAACCCTTCTTCATGAAGAAACTTTATTTGGAAATATATCATTGGCATAGGGCTTCCCAAATAAGCTCCCATTGCCCTTTTATCAATTGATATTTATCATTTCTACTTTAAAGTAATTGCTCACAGCATGGTGTTTAGCAATTCCTTTAAAGTGGGCGAATACATTGGAATTATTTCATTTTCACCTCCTAAGCTAAGTTTCATTTTCAATTTGACATTTTTCTTCACTTTTGTTCATAGGAGTTGAACTTAGTGTAGCGTTGGCATAACAAATTGATCGTTTTGTGGCACCTTATCAAAGTTATCAAGGACTATAAATTTTGGTATGGTTGATGTATGGGTATGCATTTTGTGATGAATTTTCCCATCTGCCACCTTTTTATGGGTACACACCTTGTGATGACTTAAGTGTGTGGTTCTCATCTTTTTTTGCGAGGGGGCTCACCTAGTGTATATTGAATTGCACTAGCCCTTGTGAGCTTTTTTTTTTGGACAAACAACTTAGGCTTGATCCATCCTTTTGGAAAAATAGATGAGGATTGATCCATCCTTTTTCTTTTTGCTTTGGCTTTGGCATTGTATGCTTGTGTATCTTGTCTTGTTGCACATATATTACATGCATGTGTGTTCTTTGTGCTTATGTTGGTTTTCCATGGGATCTTGGATCCTGGGGGCTTGTACAACCTCCTTGAGCTTTTTCATCCTATCACATAAAAATTTGTGCACTTAGATCCCTCTTGACACATATTTATCTACTTTAGTGTGAGCCTGAGCATAAGTTCATACTCTCACTAAAGTGGGGGCTAAATGTAAGAAATTGTATACCTTTACAATTTTACACTATTTTTGGGTCCCTTAATTTATTGGACTCAATTAAGCTTCTAATTTTTCAAATTATGCATTCCAAAACCTTTATTTTCCTATTTTTTGAAAGGAGAACCAACATTAAATAAATGCAATCAATAACTAAATCACCATGGAATATGTGTGTCCTAGACTTATAGTCCAAGTCCCATTCGCCCATGGGTGAATGGGTCCCCTTTAAGTGCCAAGACCCATTTTAAAATATGTTTTTGGTGATATTTAACAATTCAAATTCAACTTGCAATTATCAGCTTTTGGAATCTAATTTTTGGGAAATTAGATAAACACCTATAAATACATAGTCTTTTATCATTTTAAATCTTATACACTTTATGAGAGCAATCCTATTGTGAAAATATCATTTCCAAGAGAATTCAAACATATATGGTTCTTTTCTACCTTACCATAATTTCTCCTTCCTCGCTTCTTCCTCACTTGTACCAATTTTTATTGGTTCTTTTTTCTTCCTCTTTGTCCCCACTACCTTGGGAGGTGATGTCTTTGTAGTTTCCTATGTAGAGGTAGTAGAAGATTATCCTTTTCCTATTTTGGCTTGTCCATCTGCCTTTCAAGTTCTAGCAGCTTCATCATTGGAAAAGGATGTCACAACCATTTGAGAGAATGGGCTATGACACCTTGTGTCCTTGTCTTCATGTCATAATTTTCATCCATAGAACAATCTTCATTGAAGATTGGTTGATTATATACTTGTTGAAATATATGGAAAGAGAGGTTTTTTCTTTTCTTGCAAAGTGAATTGATAAGAAATGCACCTATATTCCTAATTTAATTTAATTATGAGGGTTATAATTTGTGTAAATGAGAACCAAAAATAAAACCTAACCAATATATCAATCAAAAGGAAGGTTTTAAGAGGGTTAAATGTTGTGTACCTATTGCAAAAAGTGCTTTTTTGGGCCTTACTGAGGACTCATTCACCCTATGGTGATCTAGCTAGGGTTCTAGAAAATCAAATTATGGGTTCTATTCTTCAATGTCTACACTCCCAGATCCTAGTCAGATACTGTCTGAAACCTATAAATAAATCCTATGGCTCAATTCTTGTGATTTGAAAACTTTATTAGAAATTTTGAAAACATTGACAACTTTTGCAATTTTTTTCTCCAATTGATCTTCAACCTAAAACCTACAATCACACATCAAAGAGGAGAAAAATTTGTTTTATTAGGGAATAGGGGTTTTCCTTGGTCAAACCTCATTTTGGTAATTAAACCTTGTAATGAAACAATGCATAAAGGAAAGATGAATGAACAAATGCAATGTCACAACTCAACAATCCTCAATTGAAACCTTGGTGTACAAATTTGTAATCTTGCAGGAAGTGGCCTCAATGAATGTAGATCTCGATCATGAACCTTGATTAGAACAATGCTTTTGAATATGCTTGATTGATCTTCAATGCTACATCAACATATTAGCTCAACAACATGCATGATGCATTATGCCTTTGACATGATAATGGATCTTGATTGTTGCAATAATCTTCAATAATCTTCCTTTGAATGCATTAGAAATGCTCTTGATCACACTTCCTTATAAATTTTCTATAATGCTTGTAGACTTGAAAAATGCTAGTTGAAACTAAGTGAAATAACCTTACATTTACACATAACTTAAGATTAAATCTCAAAATTCAAATATCACAAGCCGACATCAAATCTAGGATTTGAAATCACTAAAATACCACCAAAAACATACCCCAAGGGGGGGTCCTAGGTCTAAGTGAGGACCCATTTCTCCATGTGGCGAATGGGTCCTAGATCACTTAGCTAAGACACACTTTGGGGATTGTGAAATGTTATGTGAAAATAAGGTCCTAGGACCTAGTGAGGACCCATTTGCTAGATGGCGAATGGGTCCTAGGTCACTAACCTAGGACACACACCTTCAAAAATTAAGTTTTGTATAATATCATTTATGAATTTTGGGTTTTACCCCTTAGAATCTATAATTAATTAGGCTTGGATTTGAATTAAAGGGGCCAATAAAGTAAAATTAAGCTCAATTAATTAATAAAGCCCTAGATTAGTGTGAAAGTGTAAAGATACATTTTACAACACCCAAAATAAGGCACAATTAAGTCAATTTAGTCCAAAAGGGACCTAAACTTAATGTGAATGTGTAAAAAACATTACAACACTAAATCAAGGCAACATTAAGTTCATTTATTATTAATTATTCATTCCCGGACTAAGGAAAAAGGGATGTACTTTTTTCATCACTACACTTGCTACTTTTGATAGATGGGATCGAGGGCCTTCCCATCTTCTTTTATCTCTTTAGAGGCATGAGATTTTGTGTAGGATTTTATTAATGTTAGTGTCAATTGACAGTAATATTTCATCCACACTTTGAATTATTCATCATAGTTATCCCAGTGATCTTCAAGCTTGGGATCATGAATAAAGAATAAGCCTATCACCTTTCTAATCTTTCCAATTGGGTCAAATTGGTATCAAGCATCATTGTACAACACAAAATTATATTTTTCTAACTCTACATCAAAACCCTTTGCATTATGCATGTTTGCACAAGAAAAGACTCCCATTTTGGTGGGAAATTTGTACTCAAATTTGTGTTTTCCTGCTATCAACTGGTGAATTTCCATCACTTGTCTACAAACTTCCAACAAGATCTTTTTATCTGAGGGGTACTTGGGGAGCTTATATGGCATCTTATGGAATCCTACCACTCAGATATACTTGTAAAATTTTTAAATTGGATATACCAGTTCCCGCATGCTTTCAATTCTTCCATAGCTTCATTAGAGATTCTTATATAGAAATCTCCTTCAAATCCCTTGATCACTGCATAAATAAAGTGGTCATTGACAATGTAGAAATGTGTGTAACTATCTTCCAACTTTAGTTGAGGATAATGTTCATATATGGTAACTTCTATGAGTTTGAAGGAACCCATTCTATCTAGTCCTAGGAAGGAGGCTTGAGATGCCAACAAATAGACCAAGTATGAATTCATTTAGAATTTTTATGTTTCCATAATAGTCTTCAACTACTCATGAATGGTGTGACATATAAGAGTGGCCCAGTCAATTTTTTCTTTCCTAGAGTCATTGATGGTCACAACGAGCTAGACCATCCTTGGATAGAAATCCATAGCATTGGGATATCCAAATACCCTACTCAATAATAAAATTAGGTCCTTGATGTCCTCTTTGAACTCACTTCTATTTTGTACCCTAGCCATTTTGAGGGCTGATTTCCTAGGATTCACCAACATATTATTATTAACATATGCCAAGTTGTTGGCCGCATGGTCATCAAAGTATTTTATTTCCTTCTTCATGTCAATTTCCTTGTACTAGGGGTGGATAGGAGTCTTGAATATCTTTTCAATCATGTCTAGGTTGACATCAAGGACCACTTCTACTAATGACCCCATCACCTTCTTGGTTTGGTGATTGTAGTAATGGTCACATGTCAAGACTAGCTCTAGAGATTGAATGGTCACCGATAAAGTAGTAGCTTGTACCATTCTAGAGTTTTCTAGTGTTGTAGTAGCACATGTTCTTATTTCTTCATCATTTATCCTCCTTTTAAACTCATCCATGTCAACATGACTGAGGTTAGTGTCTCCAATTTTAGTGTATGGGGATAATATTTTGGAAGGTGGATGGTATCCCTTATATCAGTACTTCATTTCCATAGGATCCTTTGGCACGACATATCTCTTGCATATAAAAAATACCATGTGTTACCATTCATTTACCTTAGAAGAAAGTAAACCTTCGATACCCAAGTTATAGTAGCCAGATATATTCCATATTACAAAACAATAACTTGTTTGAAAGAAGGAAAGAGTGCAAACAAACTTTTCAAGGCTCGAGCCTCAGGCCTACCATTTATTTCATACCAAGAGGTTACAACATTATTTGAATATTTCAATCTTCACATTCTAATCTATCGGGTATCAAGAATCAGGTTTACCACATTCATTTTACTAAATGGTTTAAATATCCTTCATTAGTTAAAGTCATGTTTTCAATCTTTCAAAGGTTGAGGATCATGGATACCCCTTACCTTTTGTTTCATAGCACTATATTCATTGTATAGGTGAAAACACCGATGAGTGATGTTCAAAGACTTGATTGTAGTCTGCTCAAGAGTTAGAAGTCAAGTCTAACTCTTCTTATGAGTAACTATTTGACGAACTTAAAGAATAAGTCTAACTACTAACATCTAAAAATCTCTAAAGCTATTAGGTGTCAGGCATCAGGGATATCATTTGATATTTGTTTTAATATTTTGAAATTTAGTAAGAGAAACCCTTGAGGTCCAATATCCGAACATCATTAGTCTTCACTTTTTTAAAACTCTTCTAAAAATTCTCAAAAATCATGTTATCAAAATTGTTCATTTGATGGCTAAGGTGAAAATGATTTATATTATGTTTTCAACAATTCAGGGGTTGAATTTTTGAGATAACTTCTACCTCAATAGGAAAGCATGTAAATGACCTTCCTAATCAGTGATTCCAAAAGAGTTCTCAAACAAGGAACTTTTGCTAAGTGTTTGTATAGGATATCAGGGGTCGAGGATTGAGAATACCTCATACCTTTATTCCTCTATAAGAAAGTATGTAAATGGTATGTTCGATGGGTGACACTTGAAAGAGGGTTTCTAGGATTTCTATTAAGTCTTGGATTTAGATCTTTGGGGGTCTGAGTTTTCATCACTTTCTTATTCATTTGTTAATAGGGCTCATAACCATTACCCACAATCTATATCTTTTCACTTACCTAGACTTGTGATTATTTAGAAAAGGATCAAGGATTAGGGGTCAAAAATTTATCATCACTTTGTGTATCATTGACTTAATGAATAATTCAGTCATTCGACTTCCAATGCCTGACAAGTTAGTTCAAAAAAATGGCAGGGAAAAAGGAAAACCTTGACAAGGTCAAGGCCCGAAGCGTGATCAATAACATCATAAATTTCCTTGATCGATGCATCAGAAGAAAAACTGATCTAGTGGAGCAAAAAATAAAAATGAAAGAGAAAAAATGAAAAAAATGAAGAAGAAAAAACAAAGGAAAAATAAAAATAAAAACAAGCTTAGAACTAGATTGACCATTTATGCAAAAAATGAAATGCCACAGAGGGAAAAACCAACATGCCTATCTAGGGAGAAACGATTTAAAAATATTTAAGCAATGGTAGGAGTCAAAACCAACCTAGAAAGAATGCACAAGAGGGGGTGAGATAAAAAAAACAACATCCACAAACAAACAACGAACAAGCATGCCCATGAGTAATGAGCACAAAAAGGATGAACTCATAGTCATCTAATGCAAATTTATCCTCAAGAAAAAATCATATTGAAAGGGGTAATAATCAAGTTTAGGAACAACCCCAAACCATGGAGATATCTACTAAATCCTCCCCTACAAACTTGGATCATATGGGCATGCTTCCCCTTAGGACTACCTACATACCTGCTTTCAAACATGATAAATCCTCATGTATTTATCCTCATAATAATTATAGACACCTAAAAATGAGTAATGCATTTTCAATGTATAATTTCATCATTATCCTTTGTAGTCTTTGTAGTAAATAAAAATGTACACCTTTACATTTTCACACTATGTTTGCATCCTCTTAATTAATTAGACTTAATTAAGCCCTTGATTGGACTAATTATGCATTCACAAGCCTAATTAATTTTTTTCGAAAGTGAAACCCACATTTAATCAATTCCTACACTTAATTACACATCTTGGAAAATGTGTGTCCTAGTTTAGGGCCTAGGACCCATTCTCCCAAGGGTGAATGGGTCCCCCTCAAGTCTTGGATCCCTTTTTGTTAATATGCTTTTTTAATATGTTTTTGGTGGAATTTTAATGATCTAAATTCAAATTGAAAAGGTTGGATTGTGGTGTTTAATTGTTGGGTATTTAAGGAAACACCTATAAATACAATGTATTTTTAATCAATTCAAATCTAACACACTTTATGCAACCATTACAAGAGAAAAGATTATTGTCAAGAGCATTGGAGAGAAAATTTATCAGTCAATTATTGCAGCATTCAAGATCCCATCATGATGTCAAGATTTATGTGTGTTATGCATGCTTTTGGAGCTAGCATTGTGATGTAGGTTTCAAGTTTCAAGAAAGCATTCAAGCATCAAGATCTATCAAGCAATCAATTCATTTCATGCAAGATCCACCTTAGAGATATGTGTTAGAATTTAGTCCTCTAAGTGCATCCATTAAAGGGTTTGGTGAGGTGTAACAAGCTTTTTTCATTTATCAATTCTTTCATTTTTCCATTATTTCATTATCAAGGTTTAATTACCTAACTAGGGTTTGACCAAGGAGAACCCTTATCCACCAAAACCAAACATTTTTCTCCTCTTTGTGTTTATAGATTTACAGGTGAAGAAAGATTGAAATTGATCAAAAGTGCAATTTTGCAAAGTTGTCAAAGTTGTCATCAAAGTTGTCAAGACACGAAAACTCACCTATTGGTTTTATTTATAGCTTTCTGATAGTCAAACCTAGTAGAATCAAAAGCTTAGATCTGGGATCTAATAACAGCAAAAATAATTTTTAGACCCTTGTATAGAGACTCATTTTCCCTTGGGTGAACATGTCCTTTAGTAGAGACTGAAACCCACTTTGGAGCCAAGTAAACACCATCCTAACCTTCTCAAATTTGTTAGTTAATGGTTTTTTCTATTGGTGTTATCATAATACTTCATATTTCAAATGTTATATCTCATAGTTTTGATTGTTAATGCACTTTTATTCTTCTCCCAAAAGTGATATTCAATCATTTCTATCATAAGGAAGTCAAGGCAGGATAATGTTCAAACCAAGGGTTGACTCGCCTTGAGCGTTGCAAGTCAATTCTATCATTTGTGGCACTATCCCTCTTCCTAATGAACATAGAAAAGGTGTATTTTTTATTATGTGTACACCCCCTTTTCTTTGGGCACGGGTCCCTCACCTCACACCCCATTTTTAGGTCTCCTATCCATATCCCGTATTTTTTTCTATGTGTCATTTTGGTGAACCTCACATTGTACATCATAAATTCTAATTTGGAGACATTCAAAACCCTATATCTAGGTTTTCATTAGTGTATTTTATATTAGTGTGCTTTGCATTGCATTTATGGTTTAATTTTGCATGTTTGCATAATTTAAATTCATAAAAAATTAGAAATGTTACATTAATTGTGCATATATATTGAATTGTAGTTGCATCAAAAGTGTCTTTCAGTCATTTAGATTCAAATTTAAATTCAAAATTGCATTCCAAAAGTTGTCACTTTTTCACTATTTTCACTTGCATTAAGAAACCTAAAACTGGGAAAATGTGCCACAAAATCCACAATCAACAACCTAAAACAAAGAAATCAAACATCAAACCAAAAGTACAAACTTGAATTTTTCCAACCCCTATACAAAGACTCATTCACCCTTGGATCAAATTTTCCTAGTGTATAAGTGCTTTTTCAAATTTTTGGGCATCATTTTGTCTCTGTTTGCTTCATTTCATTCTATTGTCAAATCTATGTTTCAATTTTAGAAAATAGGAAACTTTGTACTTTCTTGCATTAAGTTCAATTGGTCAAATTAAGTGCATTGTTTGAAATCAAAATTGGAATTAAAAAGACATCATTTTCAGGTTCTTTGCACCTTAATTAGTCATTTATCAAATTTGAAATCTTGCATTCACATTTTCATTTCAACAACTTCATCATGGATATGTGTTTTGGTAAACTATCTAGATGTCTTTGAAATCTTTCGTAGAAGTCTCAAGTTGTGTTTTTCGTGATGATCCTAATGCAACTAAACACAACCATGCTCAATCAACCCCTAATGAATCTCCTTGTGAAGTTGAAATCTAAGATGAATATGATGATAGCATGCACGAATTCATACAAAATTTCCATAACAACCTTGAAAACAATGCATCCTTTTACCGCTCCATGCAACCCTTTGACATGTACTTAACATTTTTCATCCCCAAGTTCAATTACAAAGCAAGCCTCAACCACCAACCATGGAAGATCCAATAATTTTAACAACATTGATACTCTTCCATCCTATAGGCATAAATTTACCAATACCCCCATCAATCTAGAAGAAACTTATGGTGAAGGATTTAAGATCTTAAGAAAACAAGGTTTTGACATAAACAATGAGCATGATATCCATCAATTACTTGAACAAATATCATCTGAGGATACGAAGATCCTCTTCCCCCTGCACATCTCCCAAGGGGAAAGGTGTTCTCTTTCATAAGATCATTTCAAAAGACTAATTAATTCCTCACAAGAATGATAAGGTCACCTTAGATCCTCGACCTCCACCTCAACGAGTTTCCCAATCAAGTAAGAAATCCAAGCCTTATAAACTTGAGAATTTACCATTTCTCCATGCTATAACCAAGACCGAACAAGATTTAAAGACCCTTCTTGACTAGGGACTTATTAGATTACCACCTATCAAAAAAAAAAAAAAAGGAAAGAGTACAAACATGTCTCACTATGCATACCATCAAAATCTTGGACATCTTACTGATGAATGCCATGCTTTACAGAGGATTTTAGATGCATATAAAATTATTGATCCATATAGCTATATTGCATTCACTTTTCTCCTTGTCATGTGATAGTTGTAGGATCATTGCATGCTCATTATTACATGTTTTATATTTAAAAGCAAATCATTTTCTATATTGCAAGGAGCACATTCCCATCACTTATCTCAGCTCATCCTTGTCCTACATTTGGGGGCAAGGAGTTAGATAGCCTTGTCCTATTACAACACTTTTTGTTGTCCCTTTGGCTAGTTTTTTGGCTTTTGCATATGATGAACAAGATTGGGATGTGGATGACCTTATATAGGTTGACTCGCATGTTCCATACTAGCCTTTTCTTTGTTTTTTTTTTTTATTGCATGTGCATAAAGTGATCCCCCATGTCATGTTGCTTGACATGTCTTTATGTTTGTGAGCCTACTTTTAATGACCCTTGTCACTCCATTGGTGCAAGGATACAAAGGAAGCGAACCTATTATTACATTCTTCTATTTTTATCTACATTCTTCTATATGTCATAGCCATTTACTTTTTCACTTGTCTTATGTTTTCCTTTTAGAGACGATGCAAATTGTTGATACATTTAGGTCTCCTCCATGTTGACCCAAAATCTTCTCTTTATTTTTGCTCTCTATGTGTCATTCTTCCTTTGTGCTCATTATTCCATGAGTTATTTGGAGAATTATGATGGTTCTGAGCTCTATTATATCACTATAGTAAATACATGTGTTGACCCTAGATCCATGGATCCCTTATGTGTTATCTTAGGATTGTATATAGGGGGAAACCTCCTCTCATGATGTAGCTCTACTTGGAAACATATTTTTGGCATAGGGATTTCCAAATAAATCTCTCATGTATTTTTATTTATCATTTGTCTACTTTAAAGTAATTTATCACAGCATGGTGTTTAGAAATTTCTTTAAAGTGGGGGCACAATGTCCCCACTCATTGTTTGTACATTTCCTTCAAAGTGTGGTCATCTTACTTCATTTGATGTGTCTTCTTGGTGGTGGAATTAGGTTTTATTTCCTTCAAGAGCGTGACCTTTCTTGGCATATGACATTCCTCTTAGTGGTAATGTTATGGCTTGCATTCCCTAAGGTACAAATATTTTATCCTCAACTAGTCCCCTCTTGGTGACATTAAGTGTGATGTTCCCTAAGGTGCGACCTTTCATGAACTAAGAAAAACCCATTTTACTATCCTATCCTATTGCATTTACAACTTTTTCATGGCCACCAAGTATAACACAACTTGCTTGCCAGTGGATATTTTTTGTTTTTCATGAGTGTCTAGCATAATGCAACTTGCTAGTTTTGTGGAACCACTTTTGTGGCACCTTATAAAATTTTAAAAAATGTATAACTTCTTGTATGGTTGATGTATGGGATCCAGTAAACTTGGCATGAATTTCCCATCAGCCACCTTTTTGTGGGTACATACCAACCTAGTGTGTGTTTCTCACTTTCTTGGGGCTCAGCTAGTGGACACCAAATTTCACTAGCCCTCGTGAGTATATTTTTTTTGCATAGTGGACAATGGTTTTTCACTTGTGAATGCATTTTAGGGACAATAGTGCAACCTCAACTAGTCCATCCTTCATTTTCTTTCTTTTCACATCAATTTTCACATTGCATGATTGTGCATCTTGTGTTGTTGCTGCAAGCATGTGTCTCTTTGTTCCTTTGTTGGTTGGTCATGAGGTCTTAGATCTTTGGGGCTTGATCACCCTCCTTGACCTTTTTCATCATATATTTCCAACACTTGTATAATTAGACCTCTCTTGACTTATTTGTCTACTTTATTGTGAGTTTGAACGCAAGTTCATACTCTCACTAAAGTGGGGGCTAAATGTAATGTAGAAAAATGTACACCTTTACATTTTCACACTATGTTTGCATCTTGTTAATTAATTGTATTTAATTAAGCCCTTAATTGGCCCAATTATGCATTCACAAGCCTAATTAATTTCATTTTTCAAAAGGGAAACTCACATTTAATCAATGCCTACACTTAATTACAAACCTTGGGGAATTTGTGTCCTACTTTTATGGCCTAGGACCCATTCGCCCAAGGGTGAATGGGTCCCCCTCAATATTGGATCCTATTTTTAATATGTTTTTTGGTGGCATTTTAATGATCTAAATTCAAATTGCAAAGGCTGGCTTGTGGTGTTTAATTTTTGGGTAATTAATGAAACACCTATAAATACAAGGTCTTTTAATCAATTCAAATCTAACACACTTTATGCGAGCATTAAAAGAACAAATATTATTGTAAAGAGAATTGGAGAGAAAATTTATTAGTCAATTATTGTAGCATTCAATTTCTTACCATGATGTCAATATTTATTTGTGTTCAAGCATGTTTTTGGAGCTAACATTATGATGTAGGTTTGAAGTTTCAAGCAAGCATTCAAGAATCAAGATTTATCAATAAATCAAGCCATTTCATGCAAGATTTAATCCTTAGAGAGATGTGGTAGAATTTAGTCCTCTAAGGGAAATCATTAAAGGGTTTGGTGAGGTGTAACAAACTGTGTTCATTCATCAATTCCTTCATTTTCTCATTATTTCATTATCAAGGTTTAATTACCAAACTAGGGTTTGACCAAGGAAAACCCTTATTCACCAAAAAAAAAAAAAAAATCTCCTCTCTTTATGTTTGTATATTTGTAGGTGAAGAATGAATGAAATTGGATCAAAAATTGTAATTTTGTAAAGTTGTCAAAGTTGTCATCAAAGTTGTCAAGACACAAAAACTCACCTACAGGTTTTATTTTTGGTTTTTTGACAATTAAACCTAGTGGAATCAGAAGCTTAGATCCAGGATCTGAGGACTACAAAAATAATTTTCAAACCCCTATATAGAGACACATTCACCCCTATGTGAATATGTCCTTCAGCAGAGCCTGAAACCCACTTTTGGAGCCAAGTAAACACCATCCTAACCTTCTCATATATGTTGGTTAATGGTTGTTTCTATCAATGTTATCATAATACTTCATATTTCAAGTGTTAGATATCATAAGTTTGATTGATAATGCACTTTTATTCTTCTCCCAAAAGTGATGTTTAGTCATTTCTATCATAAGGAAGTCAAGGAAGCATAGAGTCTAAACCTAGGGTTGACTCACCTTGAGGGTTGCAATCAATTCTAATAATTTGTGGCACTATCCCTCTTCCTAATGAACATGGAAAAGGTGTATTTGTGCTTAGGTGGACACCCCCCTTTTGCTTTTGGCATAGGTCCCTCATATCATATCCCATTTTTAGGTCTCCTATCCATCTCCCCCATTTTTTTCTATGTTTCATCATTATCATTTATTTTATCTATATTAATTAAATAATACTTAATTATTTAATTTAAGCTAATATTTCTTTATTTTCATCCAAGGGAGTGAAATAGAATGAACACTATAGTAGGAAAAACATATAAGGGTTTAAGACCAAAAAATGTAACAAACCACAATTTACCAATACCAATTCTAAAATCCATAGCTTATAGGATTTTATTGATTACTATTGCACATCATGATAAAAAAAATTTAAATGATTCCCAATAGTTAGTAATGCTTAATAATAAGTAAATCCAACCCAATTTTCAATGTAGAAATCGTGAACTATAAAATTTCCATCTAACAACATTAAAATCTCAAATTAGACCTCAACACCTTTTTTATTCATAATTCGACATGATCATCCTAAAATCTCTTATAGGTTCATTTCGTTGACACTAAGACTATGTCAATTACTTATCAACCAAAAACTCATTTTATTTGCAATGACATATTTTAACCATTATAATATAGCTCAATCATAAACATCAACAAGTCATAGAGGAAGTACATCTGACCTCATAGGTTTTACAAAATAGTTATATATTTCCCTTATCCATTAATAGTACTCTAGTCATACCCAAGATAGCTAAAGAAGACTTCATTTATGAAGTCAACCAAAGATATCACAATAACCTAGGCCACTAATAATTCTAGCATATGCAACACAATATACTCAACATGTGTAGTGGAAAGACCATACATAGTTTCTATTACTATAGTACAATTTCATTTTTCTTTAACTTAGCCTAGGCATAAGTATTCTCACATAGTAACATTACAAAAATTAAGATTAACCAAAGCAACATATAGAGACACTAAGACTATGTCAATTACTTATCAACCAAAAACTCATTTTATTTGCAATGACATATTTTGACCATTATAATATAGCCCAATCACAAACATCAACAAGTCATAGAGGAAGTACATCTGACCTCATAGGTTTTACAAAATAGGTATATCTTTCCCTTATCCATTAATAGTACTCTAGTCATACCCAAGATAGCTAAAGAAGACTGCATTTATAAAGTCAATCAAAGATATCACAATAACCTATGCCACTAATAATTCTATCATATGCAACACAATATACTCAACATGTGTAGTGGCAAGACCATGCATAGTTTCTATTACTATAGTAAAATTTCATTTTTCAACTTAGCCTAGGCATAAGTATTCTCACATAGTAACATTGCAAAAATTAAGAGTAACCAAAGCAACATATATAATATTATTTGTAAACATCATTATTGGCTTTTGACACTAATATTGTGATTAAATCAATGACATGATTAAAAATAGATTGTTGATTCTTATTTATCCCCTAATATTTAGGTACATGGATTATAAGGCAATGACATAGATTCTACCATGCATGTATCAAGGACAATGGAAAGGTTATCAAGTTTATAACATCATGTTCTTGATATGGCATATGAATTTATAATTTATATTTGTTAGTTCACCAATATTTAGGAATTTAATGATCAAAATTTGATTCATGGTTCTCAAAGGATATAATCATTTTCTCACTTTCAACATTCACATCATAAAAGTGTACTTAGAAAAAACATAATTCATAACTATAATTTATTATTAGATTATAATATATACATTATACTGCATTCATCTCCAATAAATCTTTAATCATCAAGCTCAATAATTACCTACTAATATCTTTCCATTCTATAATGACCACAACTTTAATCCAATGCAATCAGACAAAGCTTTATTCATAATCTAAATGAAAGTCATTTAAATGTTTTATATTCATATAACTAGAATCTACTAGTGTTAGCTCAATAATTTCATCATAAATAACCAATATAAACTATTATTCATAGAATGTGGGGATACCGTATGACATACTCAATCCAAATTAAGAACAAAATTATCTTATATGCAATTTCTAGAGAATTTACTAGCTTACAATGTGTGTACTATATCACTATAAATTGTGGGCAGTCACTAAAATCTAATTTGAAGAGCCAACATGAAATATGCACCATCACTTAGCAAGAGACAAGTAATTTCTTGAAACAAACAAAACATTATTCTCAACAACATACAATGGCCCTCTAGGAAGACATTGTCCTTAGTATTGCTCAATTGTGAAAAAAATAAATCCTTCATGTTTCCCAAGAAAATATCCCTAGAAGTATTTCTCTCTCCCGATGAGCATGATAGATGTCTAATTTCTCAATTTTTCATACTAAACTACACACAAAATTATAGGTATGGAACCAATTCATTGCTCAAGATTTCATAATTCTAGTCAAGACAAGAGCTAAGTCTCACAAATCATATTGAGTTCAAACTATTTTTATATAATTCTAACATCAATTACCTCCTCCCTAAGTGATGCTAGTTGTATTGTTCACCCTATGTGAACATCTTATCAACTTCATTCCTATTTCAATGTTGATCCTGCACATTGTTGGGTGAAAGTTCTATAATCCCTTTTAATGAATTACAAAACTTAATTTCAACCACAGTTATGTGAGATATAATCTCTCCTCTCAGAAAGGGGAGGTGCCCTTCTTACTGCTTATTGAAACTAAGGAAAACTAATCAAATATTTACAATAATGTACACTACAATAATGGTATGGGGGTGTGTCACATTCATGATTCTCTCTTTTTTCAGAGAATATGTTTTACAATGTTTCATGATTTTAATCTCTGGATGCAATACAACTTTAAATTAAAACTAAGCAATAATTCCAATACTCCTAACTTGTCAAAGAAAATTCTAGGAATACCAGTATGATAAATTCAAGTAACAAACAAGAAAGCTCACAGAGGCACAAAGTCGATCCATAGTTTCTGATAGTGAATTCTTCAAAATAGTAACCAGCATTGTGAAAGAAGCAAAAATTCTTCGATATACTTCACAATTAGACCCACGAAAAGCAAGAACAATTATAAGCACAAATTCTTATAAATAATTCACCAATATCATCATTAATTTCACAATTTCGAACAATAGGTGCAACTCAAATTCTATGTAGATTTACTCAAAATCCCTTCAGTCTCAATTACTAAACATTTTCAATTCAATCAAATAACAAGATAATTGTCCCAACACAAAGTTTGGTGTGCAACTTAGCTTCTTTATTGATCAAAAATAGTTTCACTAAAATGAACTCAAAGTTTCAATATTGCTTCACAATTGGGCAGCACTTTGTTGCATAAGATAAAAGGTCCATAATACAATGGAATCATCTCATATTTATAGATGAGAGAGAAGAGATAATCTAGGAAAAACCTTAACTAACTATTGACTTATTCAAAGATGTTGTCCATGAATGTAGAACATCTTTGTTTTTACATGTAATTACATTTTTCAAAATAACATGTAAAATGTCAAAACTTATCTACATAAAGCATAGAAAAAAGCATGGGAACTATCTAACTCTAGAGATGTAAGAAGATTTGTATGGTTCCTTGCTCTTGGCCTGAAAATATTCATAATTCTTCTTGATCTCTTACATTGTTACCTCATCTGGTCCAACAGTGTAGTCAATGATTGTGTGAACTTTTGTGATTGACTTCCTTGTAGTAGAGAAGATCTTTTTGCACCTATCCAAATGTGTTTTGAGGTTCTCCAAATTAAGATGTACATCACATAAGTAATACATTGAATTCGTTGAAAAGGCTTCATCTTCCACCTGCTTTTGGATAGCTTCTTTGAAAATATAGGCAATCTCACTTACCGGGAGGAAGGTATGATTGTCATCTGGGATTTTTCCCAACAACTCTTCAATCCCATTCACCATAACAATACGATGTCCTTCGATATCTTCTTGCACTTGTTGTATGTGTTTGATGAGGGCCTTGATAACCTATATGCGGTTCTTAAGAGACTCTTTTATTTCCACATACTTTTCTTTTTCAAGAATAACCCCAACTTCCACTAGTTTGCTCAATTTTATCTCCTTCATTTGTAACCAAAATTTGAGACTTCGTTCCATCTCCTTTTATTCCATGGAAAGTGTGCCTTATGTTTTATACAATTCTAACTTCATCTTGGATACTTGGGAAATATTTTCATTAGCAATATTTATGAGTTGTGAGCCCTGTTCTATTATTTTGTCAACAAACTCATACAACACTTTACCTTTAGAGTAGTACTTTTCCACTTTTTGAACTATTGGCTCTTCAACATTTATCATAGCCTTTGGCTGCACATTCTCTAATTTTCCTATGGTTTTCCTTAACATTGATGCATATATTTTAGCTCTTTATTTTTACATATCCCTAGCTTGTTCCATCTTATCAAGCATGGTTTCCAATGCATTTAGAGTCACTTGTGCATCTTTCTTGGAGCTTGCATTAGTGACCTTCCCAAGTTGAATCCTATTCACATTGTAATCTTCCATACTTACATCACCCTTATCTTGTGGAGGTACTCCAATATCCACATATTTATGGCCTGAATTGTCCACATGTAGTCTAGAATGAATCTTTTCCTTTTTCTTCCCTTTGGCTTTTGGAAGTACTATCTCTTCAAGATCTAGCTCATCTGGAGAAACCATCTATTTCTTATGCTTAGATACTTGCGAGAATAACCAAGGAGGAAGAAATGAAGTATTACCTACTTGACCAACTACCAATTCCTATGTGGTAGTTGCCTCTATAGGAACAGGTGTTATGGTAACAATTGGCATTGTGTTATGATTACACTAGGATTTTGCAAACTAGGTGGATCCTGCAATGATTCCTTCATAAATTGATCAAACTTGGCTTAGGAAGAAATATCACATGATTGCCAGGATAGACTTGGGATAGATGATGGGGAACCCGAGGAAACATTGAAATACTTAGCAAGATGGATCCCATAGAGGGAGTGGAAAGGATTTATTGTGCTAATGGAGGAATGGTTACCTTCAATGCATGTAAACCAGTTGTAGGTGGAGGTGAAGTAGGAAGAGGTGGTGTAGGTGAAGTGGGAAAAGGAGGAGTGTGAGGTGTGGTAGAAATAGGAGATAATGTCTGAGGGGGATTGTCGACAATTTTCTCATAGGGAGATGACTGCATTTCCTCATTAATCCTTTCTTCTTCCTCATTACCTTCATCCTCTCATTGATCCTCTTCTAACTATTCATCTTCTACAGACTCTTCAGATTCTTCACTCTTGTTTCCTTCTTCTTCTTATTCTGGTTGCTTCTCAAATGTAAGTTCTTGTTCCTCTCCAAATGGTTGTTCTTCTTCAATAGCCTACTCCCATTTAGTTGCATGTATTGTACTTTTTCCACAAGTGAATTTAATATTAGGACCTCTATGTGAAGAAGAGGGGGTAGCAGTAACTCTGTGTTTCATTTTGGAGTTCTTGTTGGCAACTAGCTTCACCTTCTAATGTCTCTCCCTTAAACTTTGTTCTGAATGACTTCAATAAAAAGCCATGCCTTTGCAACCATTCACTTGTGTTGTGTAGAATAGGAGCAAGTATTTCCCTAATGGAAATGCTCTCTTTCTTGTACCATTGAATTGGAGGTAATGGCTTACTTCCAATCTCCCCTTCTTGATATGAAGAGTCTTTAATATCGCCAGGATCTTCAAAATCTTCTAGAATATCAGCCAATCCTAGGTCTCTAATCTGCTCCATAGTTAATCTAAAAAATTCCATTCTTCGAATGTCCTCTTCATCTCTACATTCTACCCACATGTCCTCAAAATGGTAGATATTATTATGAATATTCTTGAGTTTTCTATTGATATCTCTATAGTCAAAATCATTCCTATAGCTGTATGACCTTATGGTCATAATCTGCATCTTTGCTACTACTGATTTGTAATTTTGCATACTTTGAATAGAATTCCTTCTGATAGAAATTGGAAACTTAAAGCCTATTTTTTGAATTTCCTAGCGTTCCTTATGTACTCTAATCATTTGTCTGCATAATTCCATCAAAACCCACCTATCAAAAGGTGATGAAGAGCAAGGTGATTTAGGCTTACACAAATCAAACTCAACTGGTCTCCAAGTCTGCAAAACCCTTCAAGGGCTAGTTCCTTCACAAACTTCACAGTGTCATGTAGTAGTCCAATTCAACTTTTATAGCCATATCTTTTAGAGAAGGTCATACAGTCATGAAAAAAACACCAATACAGATACCCATTAAGGCCTAATACAACATGCTTGATTTTCTCCAGGGGTTGTTTTGTATCAATCTGCATTATGATAGACTATCCTCTCAAAACTAGGCCTAATTACTCCTCTTTTCCAAAGCAAGTTTCTAAAATTCAATAGAAAAACACCAAAACTCTTCTTCCACGGTCTCCTCTAGGCACATAGGGTTGGATTCCACCATTGGATTTATCAAAACTTCACAAAATTCTATTGTCCTATCAAATACCTATCAAACTAAGCCTAGCACATTGAGATGCTAGAGTAGGGCAAGTTCAAAAACTTAACAAACACCATCACCCTACTCTAAAACTACTTAAAATAGAAAAAACGCTCCTAAAAGGTCCATTCCACCAGTTTACAAAATTTTCCTATGGTGGAATGGCCTAATTTTCCATGGTTTTCACTACAAACCCTAGAAACCCTTGATTACAGAGGAACCTTCAAAAAATGAACTTGTTCTCCCTCAAATCTAAATGAAAAGCAACCAAACTATATTCAAATTAAATTTAACTCGAAGCCACAACACTTCACATGAGTTTTACATCAATATATTGTTGTACAAGGTTGTATAGAATCTGTAAACATAATAAAACTCAATAATTTCACACCAAAACAGAGCAAAAATTTATTATTCACCAAAAATTCCTTCAAAAACCATACCTCAAAGATGTTAGAGGATTTTAAACATGTTTCCCTCAAAAACTAATGGCCCCCAACTAAATTTTGAATGGGGTGACCATTCACCTTCAAGTACCTTTCAAAAATGACAAAGTTACTAAAGCAACTTTTATAACTTTTACATCATTATTGAAAACTTCGCAAAATACCAACTCTAGACCCTATATGACATGTGTTACATCAAAAATTGGTCCAATAGACCTTATTTACCTCATACTAAGACAAAACTAAACCAAAAGTCCAAAATGCAATAACAAGCCAAAATTTTCAAAGGTGCTCCTACACCATGCAACTAGGGTGGAAAAGATTTCATCCTCTTGATGAAATAAGCTCTTGACCAGAAAATCCATGCTAATTTATATCCTCCTATGACATTCATTGAGCATCCTCATTTGGTAGGCCATTCCATTTGACCAAGTATTCATCGTACACTTTCTTCCTAGTCCTCTTGATCTCCCTTGTATCCAGTATGCTCTCAAGCTTCATTGGTTGGCAAGGTGGTAGGTATTTAACCCACTCATCATCTTCAACTCCTACAGCACCTGCAAAATCACTTGCATCCACAATACCCTTAAATGTATAAATATTAGCAACATTAAACATAGGTGAGATAGCAACTCTAGGAGGGAGTTCTCTCTCATAAGCATTTTGTCCAAATTTGTGCACTATCCTGCAAGGACCAATCTTCTTCATCCTTAGCTTGGCGTATTTTCCTTTAGGAAGCCTCTCTTTTCTAAGATGTGCAAGCATCATGTCCCCAACCTTGAACTAAGCATCCTTCCTTTTCAAATCTGCATTCTTCTTATACTTCTCCACATTCTTCTTTAGATTCTCCTTGACCTACTCATGTATGTCCTTCATAGCTATAGTAAACTCCTCCCCTGCTACACTCCTTTTCTCCATATCTTTCAGATCTTTGAGTTCATATATTCCTCTTGGACTCATCCCATAGACTACCTCAAATGGACTCCTTCCTATGCTCCAGTTGATGGAATCATTGTATACATATCTACTTGAGGAACTATGAGATCCCATGACTATCCATGCTCCTTTGTGAGATACCTTAACAAGTTCCCAAGTGACCTATTTACAACCTCAATTTCCCCATCTATTTGTGGATGATAGGCTGAACTAAATTGTAGATTGATTCCTAGATTTTTTCACAAGGTCCTCCAAAAGTGACCTATGAATTTGGAATCTCTATGAGACACAATGCTCAAAGGTAGACCATGATCTTGGCAACACAAGGGTAGAAAAATGAGAGGGGGAGTGAATTAGTTGTCATAGAAATTATACAAATTAAGCTTATTCTCATATCTGATATATAAACATGAAAGCATAAACAATCACCACATCAAAAACATAGATAACACCAAGATTTTTTACGTGGAAACCCTGTTAGGGGAAAAACCATGGTGGAGATTAATCCACAAGATTATACCCTGTTAAAAGTATAAAATAATTGTAATTGGGAATGCACATGCATTTAGGAACACTTCCTAGAGCTCACTGCTCAAATACAAAAGGCTTACTGCCCAAAGGAAGACACATTGTCTTACAGTCACATTTGAATTACATCCAAAAGATTTTGAACTTAGAAAATAGCATCTTCTAATGCCTGGTTACAGTTCTAGTTAGCGCATAAACACTTTATTTTTCTCATTCTTCTTCACACTTTACTTCTACCTTTGAAAGATTAGAAAATTATTCGCACATAACATTCAGAAAACATCACACACCACTTGCATCAAATGGTATAAACAATCGATCATATATATCTGCAATTAAGGATAACATCAACTACACGTTAGCTTTAACAAAATATAAAATGTGTAAAAATTGTTGGCCCAAGTCAATAAACAATTATCAATGTGCACCAAACAATTTTGGCCAAAACATATTAAGGACCCAAAACAACATCCTCAAATTTAGAACACCTTCAAAAATTATGCCTTGAAGATTCGCAACATGCTACAATCACCCTGTTGGCCATGATCATGAAAAACATGAACTCACAAAATAAAATCACCAATTGCGAGCACAACAATCAATGTGGACCAACAACACAAATAAAGAATGATATAGAAACATCCACAAGTATCATGAATCACCATAGAAGCATTCACAACAAATCAAATTACTAGAATCACATCATCTTTCAAGAACACCAACTAAAGCAATAGAAAAACTATCATAACACATATACTCATAACTCAATCAAATCTTCATGCGAACCTCTAAAACTCCATGTGGATAAACTAGATACACTTTTCAATAAACCCTTTAATCCACAACCTCTTATCATCAATATACTTGGCTAGCCACCATGTTGAAATTCACTGCACCACTAACAACCTGCAACTTATTTTATTACAATTTTTCTCAATATCCTCAACATATATAGCCTTAAAGACATTAATGCCAATAGTGTTGACATCAATGATAACCACATATCAGCAATATCTAATAATCTCCCCCTTTGGCATTGATGGAAACACATGATGTGAAAAACACCATCAACATAGCTTTCTCTTAGCACTTTCTCCCCCTTAGATTTTGACTCTTTTCTCCTTAACTCTTTCATAGTTTTTCACATGAATCTTCTTCCCCTTTGAAATCAATGACAAAGATACACATTATCTCTCTCCACACAGGCTCTAAACCACATTTCTGAACATCTGAATACTCCCCCTGAGTAGCAGCCACCACAACATCAATTCGGATCACAAATATGACTATGAAATGCACAGACTAGTGCAATTCAATGCATCTTAGTTCTGATTAGGAGGGGTAATCACCCCTAGCTTCCCTCTAAGATACTCAAAAGTATCCTTAGGAAAGGTCTTGGTAAATATATCTGTAATCTATTCCTTAGTGGGCACATACTCCAATCTGACTTCCTTTTCACTCACCTCCTCTCTCAAAAAATGAAACTCGATAGATATATGTTTGGTTTTTGAATGCAGCACCTAATTCTTAGAAATATTAATTGCACTTGAATTATCATAGAATATAGCAATATGTTCATCATACACAACTCTGATATCTTTCAACATCTTTATCATCCATAATACTTGAGTACAATTGTGAGCAGCAGCAATGTATTCTACCTCTGCAATAGATAAAGAAATGGCATTTTGCTTCTTACTTAACCATGAAATCAGCTTATTTCCCAAGAAAAATGTACCACCACTAGTACTCTTTATTTCATTTGCATCTCCTACCCAATCAGCATTAGTAAAAGCACTCAAAGTAAGATCATCTTCTTTAGGATACCATAGGCCAAAATCAACTATCCCCTTCAAGTACTTGAAAATCCTCTTCATAGCTGTCACATGAGATTTCTTAGGATCATCTTTAAATCTTGCAACAATGCATATGACATTCATGATATCAAGTCTAGTTTGAGTCAAATAGAGAAATCCACCAATCATGGATCTGTATCTATTCTAATTTTTTTTAGGAGTATCATCATCTTGTGTTAACTTACATTCAGTCACCATAGTTGTACCAACTAGCTTTGAATCTTCCATACCAAACTTCTTTAGCAATTCTTTCACATACTTAGAATGAGATATAAAGATCCCTCTATCTAGTTGAGTAATTTTCAATCCTAAAAAGAATTTCATTTCTCCAATCATAGACATCTCAAACTCACTTTGCATCTCATCAACAAACTTCATGCACAAACTATCATCTCCTCCAAAAATGATATCATCAACAAAGACTTTAACAATCAAATCCTTATCATGATCAATCTTGAAATACAAATTACTATCAGGAGTACCTTTATTAAATCCAAGCTTCAACAAATACTTGTCCAATCTGGCATACCATGCTCTTGGGGCTTGCTTAAGTCCATACAATGCTTTCTTCAACCAGAAAACCATATCTCCCTATCATTCAATTGAAATCCATCAAGTTGCTCAATATACACTTCTTCGATTTCACCATTTAGAAATGTTGACTTGGCATCCATCTGATAAACCTTGAAGTTTTACTAAGTAGCATAAGAAATAAATAGTCTCACAACTTCAATCCTAGCAACATGAGCAAAATTTTCTTCAAATTCAATTCCTTCCATCTGAGAATATCCTTTACACACAAGTCTTGCTTTGTTTCTAACAACTTCACCTTGCTCATTCAGTTTGTTTCGAAAGACCCATTTAGTTCCAATTACATTTTTTTCCTTAGGTCTAGGAACAAGAATCCATGTATCATTCTTCTCAATTTTCAATAGTTCTTTCATTGCTTCCACCCAATGTTCATCTTTGCATGCTTCAGTGACACTATTAGGCTCAGTCTTTGAGATCAAATAGTATTCTTCTACAATTCTTCTCCTAGTTTGAACACCTTTTTTCTTATCACCAATAATCTAATCTTCTAAATGATTTAGTCTTACATACCTTGGAGCCTTAGGATTTTCTTGAACTTCAGGCTCTTGTGATCTCACTTTTTCACTTTCACTAGTTCCTTCCTCTTGATTTTCCTGATTCACCGGAATGATTTGAACTTGATTTGGAGTCTAAAATTTTTTTCCTTTATCTGAACTGTCATTCTAATCATCTAAATCATATCCATAGGTTCTGGATGATCTAACTATGTCTTCGTAAACCTTGGCATTAGCTCTTTCTATTACTTTCCTCAATCTCTTATTGTAGAACCGATAGGCTTTACTTTTATTAAAATAACCAAGAAATATTCCTTCATCACTTCTAGCATCAAACTTTCCTATATCTTCATCTCTTTTTCTATAGCATTTACTCCCAAAATTTTGAAGTATTTAAATGTAGGCTTATGACCAAACTATAGCTCATAAGGGGTCTTACCGGTATCACCCTTGACATGTACCTAGTTGAGAGTGTAAACAAAAGAACTCACAGCTTCTCTCTAGTAGATATATGGGACATTTCCTTCTAGCATCATGGTCCTAGTAGCTTCTTGAATTGTCTTGTTCTTCCTTTCCACAACTCCATTTTGTTGAGGGGTCTGCAGAGCAGATAATTGTCTCTTTATCCCATGTTCTTCACAAAAAGAATTAAACTCATCAAGAAGTGAATTCACCACCTCTATCTAATCTCAGACATTTAATCTTCATACCTGTCTCTATCTCAACCATAGCCTTAAAAATCTTGAATTTCTCTGGGGATTTATATTTTTCTCTTAATAAAGTAACCCACATCAATCTAGAATAATCATCAATAAGTAGCATGAAATACTTGTCTCCTTGTAAACTTCTGATTCTAGAAGGACCACACAAGTTAGTATGCACAAGCTCCAACACTTCATTTGAGCAATGTTGTTTGCTCCGGAATGAAACTCTAGTTTGCTTCCCTAATTGGCATTCCTTGCATATAGTATTAGTAGGTTTTATCAACTTAGAAAGATCTCTCACTACCTGAGTAGAACTTATCTTGATAATATTGTCAAAGTTTACATGATACATTCTCCTATGCCACAACCAACTTTCATCAACTTGAGCAATCAAACAACTTTTACCAACAACACTTAGGTGAAGATATTAGCTTTTTTTTGTACCAGATGCAATCACATTTCTGAAACTCACCAATATTCTACACTTTCAATTCTTGAATTGAAGATTGTATCCCTTGTCAACCATCTATCCAACACTTAAGATATTATGCTTCAAACCTTCCACATATAGAACATCATCAGTATTATGCTTACCATCAAGAGAAATGGATCCTCTGCTATGGATTACACCAGCTTTATCATCACAAAATCTTACAAAACCATCATCATACTTTTCCAAGCTCACAATTTTACTTTTATCACCTGTCATGTGATGAGAGCATCCACTGTCAATCACCCTTCATCTTTTTCTTCAACTTTGGCAGCTAGAGCTTTCTCCACATTTGTGAAACTAGAAAATTTAGTAGGTACTAGATCATTTCCCTTCATAACAATAAACACCCATTCATCCTCACTTAATTTCCCTTTATCAGATTCATCATTTGCCACACCTTCATCAGCAACATAATAACACTTTATTTGGAATCTAGGCTTGTTAGGTATTGGCTTAGGAACTCTTTCCAAACACCTTGAGGAAAAATGACCTATCTTATTACAAGAAAAACATTTAATAGGAAATTTACCTTTATACTTACCTTCTCCTCTAGCTTCCCTCTTCACAATAAGTGCTTCAAGCTCGTCTATTTTTCTCTCCTCTTCTTCAATCTCTCTCATTTCCTGCCCACACTTGGACATTTTTCTAGAAGAACTTTCTCCTAGATCATATCTCTGATTATGTTTTTCGGAGATAGTAGCTTTGAATGAAAAATTTGTCTTAGGAAGAGATTCACCAAACTCACTTAACTCAAAAGTAGTAAGCTTACCAATCAACATGTCGCTGGTTACATTTGTCATAGTCTAGATTTCCTCAATAGCAGTAGCTTTGTGTTTGTATGCAGCGAGAAAGGATCTGAGCACTTTAGCAACAATCTTTGATTCTTCCAATGTTCCACTAGCACATCTAATACTACACACAAGTTCATTCACTCTCTACATAAAAGATGTGATGTTCTCATCTTCACCCATTCTCAACATTTCATATTTCCCTTTCAGGCTTTGCAGCTTAGCAATCTTCACATGGGTATCACCTTCATACAAATTTTCCAACTTTTTCTAGATCGCATAAGTAGTCTTCAACTCCATTACATTTTTCATCTTGGAATCAATCAGAGCACTCAACAATGCTTCCTTAGCCCTGATATTGTACTCAGATTCCTTAATATCACCTATAGTAGAAGGACCATTCTATGGGATGATATACCTATTCTTTGTAATTGTCCAATAAGGTTCACCAATGCATCTCAAATGACACTCCATTCGAGTCTTCCATAGAGAATAATTAGTTCCATCAAATCTCAAACTATCCTTCTTAAATGTCGCCAACATAGATCACCTCAAGCTATTAAACTTCTTCTGAGGAACCTGATCTAATACCAATCATTGGCAACACAAGGGAAGACAACTGAGAAGGGGGGTGAATCAGTTGTCATAAAATTATAAAAATTAAACTTATTCTCAAATCTGATAGATAAACATGAAAGAATAAACAATCACCACATCAAAAACATACATAACACCAAGATTTTTTACGTGGAAACCTTGATAGGGGAAAAACCACGGTGGAGATTAATCCACAAGATTATACCCTGTTAAAAGTATAAAGGAATTATAAATGGGAATGTACATGCATTCAAGCACACTACCTAGAGCTCACTACTCAAATACAAAAGGCTTACTTCCCAAAGGAAGACACATTGTCTTATAGTCACATTTGGATTACATCTAAAAGATTTTGAACTAAGAAAATAGCGTCTTCTAATGCCTAGTTACAGTTTCGGTTAAGCACATAAATACTTTCTTCTGCTCATTCTTCTTCACACTTTACTTCTACCTTCAAAAGATTAGAACATTATTCATACATAGCACTCAGAAAACATTTCACACAACTTATATCAAATGGTATAAACAATTGATCATATATATCCTCAATTAAGGATAACATCAACTACATGTCAGCTTTAACAAAATATAAAATGTGTACAAACTGTTGGCCCAAATCAATAAACAATTATCAATGCACACCAAAAAATGTCAGCCACAACATAGTAAGGACCCAAAACAACATCCTCAAATTTGGAAAACCTTCAAAAATTATGCCTCGAAGATCTGCAACACACTACAATCACCCTGTCATCCATGATCATGGAAAACATGAACTCACAAAAGAAAATCACCAATCACGAGCACAACAATCAATGCAAACCAACAACTCAGATAAAGCATGATCTAGAAACATCCAAAAGCATCATGAATCACCATAGAAGAATCTGCAACAAATCAAATTACTAGAATCACATCATCTTCTTTCCGGAACACCAACTAAAGCAACAAAACAACTATCAGAGCACAAACACTCATAACTCAATCAAATCTTCATGCGAACCTCTAAAACTTCATGTGGATAAACTAGATATACTTTTCAATAAACTCTTTAATCCACAATGTCTTATCATCAATATACTAGGCTAGCCACCATGCTAAACTTCACTGCACCACCAACAACCTGCAACTTATTTTATTACAATTTTCTCAATATCCTCAACATATACAGCCTTAAAGACATTAATGTCAATAGTGTTGACATCAATGACAACCACATATCAGCAATATCCAACACATGAATCCTTACAATCTCCTTGAAAAACAAACTAGATATGTGAGATGCACCATTTGTACTCCTGCAAGCAATGAAATGGGTCATCTTACTAAATCTATCTACAACAACATAAGCACTGTCATACCCCCTTTGTGTCTTAGGTCAACCCAAAACAATGTCCATGCTTATTGACTCCCATGGGTGGTTAGGTACAAGAAAAGGTTGGTATAAACCTGCATTGGAGCTTGATCCTTTGGCCCTTTGACATATCCCACAACTCTCTACAAACCTTTTAACATCCACATGCATCATTGGCCAATCATAGAATCTCTTAACCTACTCTAAAGTCTTATCAAATCCAAAATTCCCACTCAAACCACCACAATGCTTCTCTCTTATTATATTTTCCCTCATGGAACACTTAGGCACACACAACTGATCCCCTTTAAATAAAAAACCATTTTTCAACACAAAATCTAAATACTCACTATGAAAAGCATCTTGAATCTGACTACAAACAACAAATGCATCTTTAAATTCATCATCATGCTCATACATACCTTTTAGTGCATCTATCCCCATACTTTGGAGTTGTATCTCTTGCACCATCATAGACCTCCTACTTAGGGCATCTACAACCTTATTTTCCTATCCTTTCTTATGCTTGATTGTAAATGTATAGGCCTAAAAATACTCCATCCACTTCATGTGCCTATGATTCAACTTGTCTTGGGTATTCAAAAATCTCAGTGCATGATTATCTGTAAACACAAAAAACTCATTTGGTAAGAGATAATGTCTCCATTTCTTGAGTGACTGGTTCATTGCATAGATCTCAAGATCATATTTGGAATACTTCCTTTTGGCATCATTAAGTTTCTCACTGAAAAAGGAAACTGGTTTCCCATCTTGGCTCAAAATTGCACCTATAGTAGACACGCTTGCATCACATTGCATAGTCAACACCTTTCCAAAGTTATGGATTATGAGAATAGGCTATTGTGCCACTCTTTTCTTCAAATATTCAAAACTTTTATCTGCTTCTGTAGTCCAATGAAACTTATTCTTCTTCTCACCCTTGATGGTATCAATCATTGTTGCACAAATGTGACTACATTTCTTGATAAAATTTCTATAGAAACTAGCTAACCCATGGAAGTTCCTGACTTCTCCAAGTGATGTGGGTGTTGGCCAACTGAGTATGGCTTCTACCTTTTTGGGATCCATCCTCAATGTCCCCTCTGAAATCACAAATCCAAGGTAAACATGTTCCTTCTTCATAAACTCGCACTTCTTGAGATTGATCATTAACTTCTCCTCATTGAGTCTATTCAAGATCTTATCAAGATGCTCTAAATGATCCTCTTTTGTGTTTTTGTATACAAGGATTTCATCCAAGTATACCACCACAAATTTTCCTATTAAGTTCTTTAAAACCTCATTCACTAGCCATTCATATAAGCCTTCATTGGTCTTAAAGGTGGTCTTCCACTCATCTCCTTCCCTTATTTTGATCTGATGATGTCCACTTTTCAAATCAATCTTTGAGAATTACTTTGCACCTACCAAACTGTCAATTAAGTCATCCATCTAGGGTATAGGAAATATGTACCTAATAGTGATCTTATTTATTGCTCTTGAATCTATATAAAGCCTCCAATCTCCACCCTTCTTAGGTGACAATACAGTAGGCACAACACAAGAGCTCAATCTCTCCCTTATCAGCCCCTTTTCCAACAAATCTTGAACCTATTTTCTGATCTCCTCATTTTTTGAGGTGTCATCTTGTATGTTGCTTTGTTTGGCATACTTGCACCTAGTATGAGATCAATATGATGACTCGCATCTTTGATGGGAGGCGATGCATTTGGTAATTCCTTCACTCCTATGTCTTCATATTTTTCTAATAAGGTATGTACTCCTCAGTTATCTCTTCTTTATTTTTTGTTGCATTAGAGATAGGCTTACCCACTATGGCATAACCAATTTCTTCCTCCTCTAGATCTTTCAAAAAATCCTTCTCCTTGACCACCATCACACTTGGTCCTTCATGAATAGCACCATCATCTTCTTGCAGAGGGGAAAGAGTGTATGACACTTCATCCTTTTCAATAACATACACGTTCTTATGCCCATCATGCTTGGAATTTCTATCAAATTGTCAAGGCTTTCCAAGGAGTAGGTGGCACACATCCATTGGAATAATATCACAAAGGATTTTATCTTTGTAAGCACCTATGTTAAACTCCACCCAAACCTAGTCATTTACAAGCACTTGTTGCCCCTTATTGAGCTATGAGATCTTATAAGGGATTGGGTGAGGATTCCTCTTCATTTTAAGTTTTCTACTATCTCTAGTCATACTATGTTATATGTTGAACTAGAATCAACCGTTACTTTGCATACCTTTCCTTGATATTTGCATGTTTTCTGAAACAAAGCCTTTCTTTGAGGGAGTTCCTTGATGGTTGGCACCTTGATCAATGTCCTCCTGATCATTAAGGAATATCCTACCTCTGGAGTAGCATGAATGGAAGGTGAACTTACACTTTCTTCATCCTCCTCTTGCACTAGTTGAGTCCTCCTTTCTCCACTATGAGAACTTGCACTTGGTTTATCTGGGAACTTCCATGCAGGATCTCTAAATTGATTGTAGTTATAACACCTTCCAAAGAAGGTATTAGACCCCCTTCCTTGTCCATTCAATATGACTCTACCATTTGACCTTCTTCCTCTAAAACTTCCCCTTGATTCACCACTTGATTCTTGATTTTCACTTTGTTCAGCTTGACCTCTTTGTGATCCTCTTCCACTAGAAGTTCCTCTACCCCTAAAACTCTTTCCTCTACCTCTTGATTTTTTTTCTTTCCTCCTCTTTATCTTCTCCTCATCCTTAGTGACTATTCTAAACACTCCTCTATTGTCCTAGGAGTAGTGAGGCTTATCTCATCTTGAATGGAGGATCTCAAACTATTCGAATATCTTGCTACTTTCTCCTTTTCATTCTCCATGTGTCCAAACCTTATGGTCAGCTTGTGTAACTCCTATACTACCACATCCATTTCTTTTCGTTTTGAATTTTGCAATCTCCTAAACACTTGAATCTCATAATCTATAGGCAAGAATTGACTCTTTACTTTCGCCACCATTTTGTCCCATGAATTGATCTTGGGCTTACCTTTCCCTGTTCTCTCCTCTTGGGTGTAGTTCCACCATGTCAATGTTGGTCCCTTCAACTTGGTTTTGGAAAACTTGACCTTCTTGTCTTCAGCCACCTCCTTGAATTCAAAATAGTTGTCTAAGGCATCTATCTACTCAATCACCTCTTTAGCATCCATTTTTCCACCATACATAGGTAGCCCCATCTTCACATCTTGTGTATCTCCTTTCACAACCTTAAGCATTTGTAGAAACTTCCTTTCCTTAGGATCCATCTACTCATGTGATCCTTTTGGGGTGCTCACCTTCACCCTCTTCCTCATCTTTGAGGCTGATCTCCTCTACAAGACCCTTATCTCTCTTATCCATTTTCTCTAGTGCTTCCATCCTAGTGTTCATGGCTTCTTGAGACTCTCTTAGGGATCTTAACTCCCTAGCAACAACAATTGAACCACCTATAGGAGGCATCTCCTATGCTTTTCCTTGCAACTTCACTTCTTCCAAATTCCAACCTTCTTTCCAAATGATACAAAGCCTAACCTCTGATACCACCTAATGTAGAGCAAGGTGATTTAGGCTTACACAAATCAAGCTCAACTAGTCTCCAAGTCTGCAAAACCATTCAAGGGCTAGTTCCTTCACAAACTTCATAGTTCCTTATAGTAGTCCAATTCAAATTTTATAGCCATATCTTTTAGAGAAGGTCATACAATCATGAAAAAAACACCAATACAGATACCCATTAAGGCCTAATACAATGTACTTGATTTTCTCTAGGGATTGTTCTGTATCAATCTACACTATGATAGATTGTCCTCTTAAAACTAGGCCTAATTACTCATCTTTTCCAAAGAAAGTGTCTAAAATTCAATAGCTAAACACCAAAACTCTTCTTCCATAGTCTCCTCTAGTCACATAGGGTCAGATTCCACCATTGGATTCATCAAAACTTCACAAAATTCTACTATCCTATAAAAAACCTATCAAACTAAGCCTAGCACATTGAGATGCTAGACTAGGGCATATGTAAAAACATAATAAACACCATCACCCTACTCTACAACTACTAAAAATAGATAAAACACTCCTAAAAGGTCCATTCCACCAGTTTACAGAATTTTCTTATTTTGGAATGGCCTAATTTTCCATGGTTTTCACTACAAACCCTAGAAACCCTTGATTATAGAGCAACCTTCAAAACATTAACTTATTCTCCCTCAAATCTGAATGAAAAGCAACCAAACTATATTCAAATGAAATTTAACTCGAAGCCACAACACTTCACATGAGTTTTAAATCAATATATTATTGTACAGGGCCATACAGAATTTGTAAACACGAGAAAACACAATAATTTCACACCAAAACAGATCAATAATTTATTATTCACCAAAAATTCCTTCAAAAAACCATGCCTCGAAGATGTTAGAGGCTTTTAAACATGTTTCCCTTAGAAACCAATGGTCCCCAACTGAATTTTGAATGGGGTGACCGTTCACCTTTAACTACCTTTCAAAAATGACAGTTGCTAAAGCAACTTTTACAACTTTTACATCATTATTGACAACTTTACAAAATACCAACTCTAGACCCTTTATAACACTTGTTACATCAAAGATTGGTCTAATAGACCTTATTTACCTCATACTAAGACAAAACTAAACCAAAACTCCAAAATGAAATAACAAGCCAAAATTGTCAAAGGTGCTCCTGCACTAGAAGGATTCTTGGCAACATATGTGGGCATCTAGTATAGCACCCTACTCTCAAATATGTAAAATGGGAAACTACAAGAAAATACATCAAAAATTGATAACAAATTTCCATGCCTCATCAAACACTCTCTTCTTTTCTAGATTTGGATCAAACATAAAAAGAAAAGGTTCAAAGAAGGCATCATTTACTCTTCTAAAATGCTTAATGCTTCCTCACAAGGTAATTTGAGAATAGAAATCATATACCAACACAACATTTATGTATCCTTTCATTTTCAATCCTAGAAATTGTCTCATGATAGTAGCAACATACACTAGGTAAGAGGTCATGTAGAACTTCAAGGTTTTTTCCACATTGATTAGTTGCTCATGAATCTCATCACTAATCTGTCTACCCTAGTCTATGTGTGGATTCTTCCTCTTGATGATTCAGATGTACTCATACATCCAATCTTAGAAACTAAATGAGAAGGGTAATCCTTCGAACATCTTCCTGGAAGTCACTATGAGGAAGACCTTTAGGCCATCTAGAGATGGTGGGCCTTAGAGTCTTCAACCATTGTAAATTGATCAATTGTTTTGATTTGTTCTGATCCTTTTCATAAGCCTCTTGTCCTTGTTGAATGGAAATACTTGTATACTTCTCCATGTGTGGAACCTTGAAAACAATGTCAAATAATTTTGGATCCAATCTCATCATAACTTTCCCAGAAGAGTCTCTAACACTCCTATCATCCTTCATATAGTGTGAGGCAACTTGTAAGATAAATTTTGGGCAGTGAGTAATAGCTGGAAATGAAGCCACTTGATGAATATTATTGTGGAAAATTACTTACAAGTCTCCTTTCAATGGTTTCTTTTCTATTCTCTTTACAAAGTCTTCCATGTCAAGGTGACCAATTTTTGTGTCCTTGATCTCATCAATCTTGCAGGTTACAATGGTGGTCGAGTAGACACCTTGATACTTGTACTTCATTTTGTCTTTCTTGGAAGATGATAATTCTTTCATTGTCATTAATAACACAAAAGATCACTAAAAATCACCTCCAGAGAAAACCTAATGAGAGCTAAAGGTAACTGCAAGGAAACATGGATTTATCAGATGTTAGGAGCATGTGCATTATGGGAGCAAATGGAATGTGTGAAGCTAGGAAATCATTTAAGAGAAAGTGAACATGAGCCATGGAGTGTGAAAAATGAAGCAAAAGTGGAATGAATGAAGTTTGGAAAGCAATTTGGAAAGATTTTGAGCATTGGTGAAATCTCTACCTTTTGTGCAAGGGCGCTAAAAATCAGCGCCCTTACACTTAGGTGAAACTGCATTCCATGCACAAGTGCTAAAAAATAACACTATGACATATTTTTGGAAGGTTTAGAAAATTTGATGCACAAGCGCTATTTTTCAATTCCTTGACAACTCAGGGAAGGTCAACTTTGTGTATAAGTGGAAAAAAACTCTACCTTGACATCCCTTGCATGAGATAAACCTTTGCATGCATCACTGCCTATGCACAAGGGGGAAATGAATTGAGCTTGCAAGAGCAGTTTTTTTCACCGCCCTTGCATCTTGAAATTTGACATATGTGTGTTGAAGAGGTGAAAATAACTACCTCAACATCTTGGAACAGATTTCACATATATGCATAAGCGGACTTTTTAACCGTTGTTGCATGCAAATACCTTTTGCAATGTTATAGCAGTGAAACTTTATGCCATTACACCGAGGGAATGCATTGATGTATTAGTAGCAATTTCTAACACACATACATCAATGGTAACTAGGGAAATACAAAGGGTGTGGCATCAAAAAATGACATCCATACACTAAAAGATAGCCTCAAAAACCATGGTGATGGAAACCCTAGAGTATAAAAACCATAAAAGAAAGAAAGAGTGAACAGAGACTCAAACAGGGGGAAGATAAACTTAAAACCAAGTGAAAATATAAAGAAAATAACTATCACCACAAACAATACCAAACCCTACAAAACAAAAATGAAGAGAGAATGAAAAGAAATGAAGAACATACATGTGAACAAGAGATGACGAACCCTAGACCAATAAAAATATAGAAAACACGCGAAAATGGAATAAATCCAAGTTTTAACGTGATCTAGGAGATCTCAATGCATGCACAAGAGGTGGAGGAAGTTGAAAACAAAATAGGATGCGAAGAAATGAAGACCCAAAGGTTTAAAAAGTGATTAAAAATTCATTAATGAATCTTCATTAATGAATATGGCATTCATTAATGAATCATGGGAGACTAGGCAAGAACATGTAAGGGTGGTGAAAATTACCACCTGAGAACATTCAAAAATGTCATAACATAAACATACATAGGTGGTAAAAATCACTGCTTCAACATGCAAAGACTTGTAAAAGCGTTGAAAAACAGCGCTTCAACATGAAGGGTGAGAGAAGAAATGTAGGGGCATTGAAAATCAGCATCCTTACACTTAGAGAAATTTTATCAAAACTGCTTATGTAGGGGTGCTGAAAAATAGCACCCTTATATGGGCGAAAAAAAATTCTAACTCCTAGAACCTAAAAATTGAAAAAACATTTGTTTTGAAAGTTTTCAAGAAATGACGAAGAACAAGCACTCGAAGGGATGATTTGAGGCTTAGGACCATGCATGAAGAAAAATTGAAATTTTCCTTTTTTTGCATGCTTAGAGTGCACAGGACTATGGAATAGACCAGTTTCATAGGGGTTTATCTCCTGAATCGAGCACAACTAGATTCAAGAACACACATATAGTTCCAAGTCTCAAGTTAAATCCCACAAAATATGAACAATTTTTTTGTACTTTGGAAGCTTGTGCTTTGGCTTGAAAACTCATATTTATTTCTCACATGAGAGCCTTAGGAAATGTCTTCAACCTTCCAAGATTCTACAAAATAGTGCAGGAATTGTGTTCATGCCCATGAACCTAGAATGACATTCTAGGACATCCTTTGTAATCTAGATGGCATTCAATGGAACTTCTAAGTATATCTTGTTTCAAAAGGTACTCCTACTTGCCCATAATCATTTAAACCAATTGCAACGATACACCATTTTTCAATTAGGGTGGTGTGCGCACTACTATAGGAAATGGAAGAAGAGGAGGGGTAGAGGCTTAGTGTAGGCTTCCATTGTGACTGAACTAACCCCAAACCTGAATCACCCAAAGTCACCATTTCCCATAGGGTTGCCCATCTCTTTTCTTTTCACTCTTAATCTCACCATTACCATTACCTTTGTTATGGCCCCCATGAACGTACCTGGAGAGCATTTCACCATAGCTCAAGCTTCCTCAATTTATGTTCTTTATTCTCTTACAAAATTCATCTATCCTTTATTCTTTCATTAGCCATCCTATGGTCCTTTTTTTATTTTTTTTCTTCTAGCGTGAAGATTAGGCAACAATGGGGAAGGACACAATGCCTTATTAATGGCATAGTAGCCCCTATTTCCTCCTATGTCATCCTTAGTTAATGTGTGCTCTCCTATCATATGAGAGGGATCTCTCTTCATTAACCTTCTACAGGCATCTACTTATATTTTATTTTATTTTATTCTTCTCCATAGTCGTCCACTGTAGAAGTACCTCACATGGGATATGTAACATCCTCCCACTTAGATTAAGTTGGCTCCACTTACAAGGAAGTTGCATATGTTATTTTTCTTGTTATAGCTATACTCAAGTCATTTAATGTTTCACTCACATCATGTTTTGACCTCTTTGGACCTCAATTTATGGCTTTTATATGTCATACTTTTGGGTTTTGTTCAATTTATTTGTTTTTGAACTTGTTATCATTGCTTCTCTAAGTGATATTTTTTATTAAATTAACTAGTTTTGGGTAATTTAATAAGGTAAAGAGGTTGCATAATAAGAATATACTCCTGAATAAGCATTCTTATTAAATGTGATCTTCTATTTTTTAACTTAGATATTGATTTTTCATGAGATATGTCTATATTTATGTGTTTGAGTGTACATATTTACCAATTAATTATTGTAGTGTACTTTAGTACCATGCATTAGATACCACTCTTCATAGTCAACTACTCTTATGTATTATCATTACCTCTCAAGTGGTATATTTTTCCCTCATGTAACTAGTTTTGGGAAATTTTATAAGATAAAGAGGTTACATAATAAGAATATACCTTTGAATAAGCATTCTTTCTCAATGCAATCTTCTATTTTCCAACTTAGACATTGATTTTTCATGAGATAGGTCCATATTTAGTATTCAAGTATACACCTTTATAGTTAGTTCATCCTTGTAGTGTACTATAGTACCATGCATTAGAGACCACTATTCATAGTCAATGCATTCATTTTTTCTTTCACTATCTTCTCCTTAAGTCTCATTAACTAAGGTAGCATCCCTTCATTATTCCTTTAGAATGCATCTTCCTTTATATAGGTATTTGGATACATCATCTCATTATGCTTTCTTTATTAGTTTTGTCTTTTCTTTCTATGTTAAAAACCTTATAATGGTTAAGCCCATTTCAACATATTGTTGCATCTAATTTAAGTATCATGGTAACATCAAACATGCTTTGAATGAATGTTCCATCAATTCTAAACCTTTTAAACATATTATCGCCTACAAGCATACATCCTCAAGTTCTCTATTAAGTTCATGGAAATTCATGATTGTACCATGAGAAGGATTCTTACTACTCTTAAATATGTAATAGATGTCTTCACATAACAAAATGCAAATTCAAATCTACCAATTGGGTTATGGGAATAAGTAATCACCAATACCACAACTTTTGACCACACCACTCTAGTTTTCTTTCACAACTCATGTAGTGAATCTCATTTACACCCATTTAGGAATTCTAGGTTAAGACAAGTCAACCATTTTCATGATCTTAAAAGTCCATTTAATAAATTTAAGGTAGTTATATTCATGCCAAGTGACCATTATAGTGAACTAATAGTGCAACATAGTCTACTTTTTCTAGAGTCTAGTGAGCTTTATAGATCCAATGTTTGAATCATAATTTAATTTCAATATTAGAACTGCCCCTTAGCTACTAGTATTTTTTTAACCCACAAAAATTACTAACTTAATTGACCAAGTATCTTCCAACTAAATTAGAAGCTTGGATTCAAAATAATCACAATAGAGTGTGGTAAGCTTCAAATGATAGGGTTATCTCTAGATCCCAAAATAAACATTGAGGGTTCATTGATAATATCCCTACCTGCGTATCCCTTTTTTAGAAGAAGAGGCTCTATATTTCATGTACCAATGATAGAGAGGATTCATTTTCTCCTCTTATATGATATCTCTAGCCTCACTTTTAAAACATAAATACTCATTGATCTTATGCTTTCAAATTAATTCAGTTAAAATAGAATGATAATGAGCACATTCTAATCACTTGTTTGTTCCATTCCAACATTAATGTATGAATACACACAAAACCACATAGGTTCCATATCATTCTAACATCCCATGTTCACATAGTAATTGGCACAATCATACATCACCTATACAAAAAATGGATATCCTCTAATTGTCACTTATAAATAAAGTGACTAACTCTTATACACCACATAGGTACTTATGGTATTATCTCAAGCCTATGTCAAATATACAACGTGACTAGATTATGCACATATCATAGGTACAAATACTGACTCACACAGGTATATATCACATGTAACTCATACATTACATATACACAATATGATATATTGTGCATGAATCACCTATGCATAGCATGAAAAAATCAACACCTACACAATAAAAATAACTCAAACATCACATGTTCATGTAGAGATTAGCTAGAAAAAGGGAAGTGGTTGTGATCTTATTGCAGGCATCTTCCCCTTTACTTATTTCACTAACACTTGAGCCTTTAATACACCCCAACTGGAAAAAGGAATTTCAATGCATCCCATACTAAAATATTGGTCCTATAGTCTTTCCCAATCTATTGCTACTTATGATGGAAAGCAAGCATCCCATACTACTTGTTTTTATTACTAGAAAGGGCATAAGTTATAACAATGTGTACAACACATGAGGCCATTTAGAACAAGTAAATATTGATTGATATACAAATACATAGTTCCCAACTGGAAAGTGGAAGTGGATGCAACCTACTACATGCAACATCTCATTTAACTAATTCAATAACACTTACCCTTTGAGTGTATTCCTACTAGCAAAAGGAATGTTGGTACACCCTATACTACACTATGGATCTCATCCTTTCCCTTGATTCTTTACACCTACTATGATGATGGGAAAGTGTCCAATACTACTTGGAATCATCACCGGATAAGGTGTAAATATAACAAATATCACATAATATCAATAAGATTTATATAGCTTATTGAACCTTTTGAGTTGGTGGGTCCTAACATTTATTGTCTTCATGCCACTACTGAAAGTCAATTTAATCTAGTATTGGGTAGCTCCTGACATTTATTACCTACATGGTAATGGTGAAAGGTAACTAATCCTTATGCTACCAAGGGTAGCTCTAGATACTCTTTACCTCTATTATATTGTTAAAATTTGACTAAACCCTAAGATAAAGTTGTTAGATCTTGGCATTTGTCACCTAGATGGTATTGGTGACCACCAATTAAACTGTGTCTTCATCACATCATGGATAGCTCGTAGCATTCTCCACCTATGTGTTACTAGTGAAAGCTACCAAATCCATAAGATATGACAAATAACTTCTAACATCCATCATCTATAAGGTTTTAATGATAATCAATTATTTGCACTTGTATTAGACTCACTTCAACATGTGAGGTCATGTTATAGTTGTAGACACTGAAATTTTTCCTAAGCCTGTGAACACTATTTTTCACATTAATTCTTCCTCCTCCTTGCATAATTAAATAATTTTAATTATTTTATTATCTCCTAAGGTCATACTCTCCTATTAATTAAATAATTCTTAACTATTTAATTAATTCATTTTCTCCTTATTCCTCCTTGATTAATTAAATAAATTATATTTATTTAATTACGTCACTAATTAATCCTTTTTTCCCTATAATTAAATAAATTCATGTTTATTTAATTATTCATGTTCCTATTTTCTATCTATAATAAATAATTATTATTAATTATTTAATTATTCATTATTTTTTCTTCCATAATTAAATAAATTCTATTTATTTAATTATTTTCCACTTTTCCCTCCACTATTAAATAATTATTTTAATTATTTAATTTTTTTTTTCCTCCACTTTTAATTAAATTGTTTTTTTAATTAAAAGTCAACTTTTCCCTCTTCTTCTATAATTAAATAAATGTTTTAAATTATTTAATTATTCACTTTCCCTCCTAAATTAAATAATTTAATAGTTGTTTAATTTACTCCAACAACCTCTCTTTTTTTCCAACCTCTTTATCCATACCATTCTTATCTCTTTACATCTCAATTAATTTCCATTCTTGATCATGTGACATTACCTTTTAATCTCCACTATCCATCCTTAACTAAACCCTATTTTTTCCCTAACCCTATTTATCTTTTCTTCTAAGCAATCTCATCCATTGATCAACATCATTCTTCATCTTTCAATCCTATCCCTTCATTTGAAATTGGCTTTCTATAAAGAAGAGGCCCCCCATCCCATTTTCATATGAACATCTTCTATGCTAATGTTATGTTGTTGGAATCATTAGCAACCACATTCAAACCTTCAACAACTCAACATAATACATTCAATATTTTTAGGTTTGCATGTCTTTGATTTCTTTTGACGTTTGCATGTGTTTTGGTTTGATTTAAGCTATTTTTATGAGTATTTTTATTATTTCCATTTTACATGCATACATATTGGTGAACCTGACAAGAAGCCCCTAACTGATTTTTGGCTCAATATTTTGAGAAATTTTGAGGAATTTTGGAGTTGGATCCACTTCACTTGATCTATCTTTCTTTTTTGCAATTTATTTTAGCTTTTTGTTGCAAGTTTTGCATCATTTTTGGACAAAACCCTAGTTTACAAAGATTTGGCCATATCTCTCAAAAGGATATGAATTTTTGCACAAAATTTGTTTTGCTAGTTTGGGATGATATCAAGATATTTTTGTAAAATAATCAAATTTTTTGGATTAGTTTTGAATATTTATAATTTTTTTATGATTTTTCATGGAAAAATAATTTTGGGAGAAAATTAGCAATTTTTTTGGATTTTCTTATATTTCTAGAAAGCTCTCGGAATTCTAATGGGGGTTTGTTTTTTATGTTTTAAATTTTGATAAGAAATATTTTGGGAAAAATTAGACCTTTAAAAATTAGGAGTTTTCAATAAATCTACTCTTTAGGGCTCAAATCAAAGAATTTTAAATTAGAATTTTTTGCATTTTCAAAAAGTTATTGAAACTTTAGTGGGGGTGATCTGTAATTAGAGGTTTACAAAAACTTGCAAATTAATCCTAATTACAATTTTTCCCCGATCCAGACAGAATTGCATGATTATGTTGTTTAACTGTTGAAATTATAGACTAAGTTCACTTAATCCTTTATAGAACTCAATGAAATTAACTAATTACTAAAATGTTGTAATTAGAACTTAAATTCCAAATTGAAAATATTGGAAAGAAATTAGAGAGAATGTAAGACAGGTGATAGAAGAATAATAAGACAGAAGATAGAAGAATCAGACGCAAGTTGATAATGGAGTTCGTCCAATCAGGACTACATCTCCAGGTCCGCTTCTCAATGTTGGACCGCTTTTATTAATATCGCCAAGAACCTAAAGATGCCTTCTTACAATATTCAAGCTTCAAAAACCTGCACAAAATTCCTCACAATCTCTCACTTTTACAATTTTGGTGTATAACAACACCTTGCAATTCTTCCTCTCAAAAAGAATTCAACTCTCACAAAAGAATTATTTCTCCAAGTAGACTTGCTTATTTTCAAGCCAAAACTCTCCCCCTTTTATACAAATTTATTTGCTAATATGGGCTAAAACCATATTATTTGCAAATATACCCATATCTCCTATTACAAGAAAAAAATTCAATAATATCCTCCTTTAATAATTTTTGGAAGGATAATATCCCCTCAAAATAATTCTCTTTCCATTTGAATGGTTACGAATGGATTTATTCTCTATTATTTATGGAATATTTTATGTAAGGTTTTATTTGACCCCTTAATTCAGGAATACTATTCCTAATATTTTCGTGTAAAGGAAAATATTCTAGGCCTCTAAAAATATGGAATAATTTAGGCCTCTAGGAAAAAGGGATTTAGCCTTATTCTAAGGCTTTGAAAAAGCAATTAAATCTTATAGAGAAAATGGTGGGTAGTGATCCCACCATCCTCTCCTCCTTTTAAGTGTTTCCCCTAAAGACAAGGGAGACTTCCCATATAAGGTGGGATACCCCCTATTCCTTAGGTGGCATCCCACTTTAATAGGTGGTGCCCACTTTATATATTTTTTCTTTAACAAATATGGTTTAATCCATATTTATGCCATGTCATATACTCTTGCCACATCACCACTTGCCACAACACCATGCTGACATCATGATGACGTCATCATTTTGACTGGTCAACTCTTTGTCTGCAAACTTTGACCGGCTCTATTTTGCTTATACAGACTCTATTTTCGAAACCGAATATAGTTCTGGAATCAGCACGATGAGCTCTACAACTTCGTGTCATTATTGTCTCATTTTTAAATGATCATTTTTTCCTTTTTGAACACCTGATTCGCCTGTTTGACCATACCTTTGACCGCGCATAACTTCTGCATACAAACTCCTTTTGAGCACATTCAAGTTGTGTCAGGACCATGTCAGCGAGCTCTGCATGATGATGCTAGTTTCATGAGATTCTAAGATTGTGAAATTTTCAAGTTTTCCAGGATCCACCTAGATCATTCCTCCCCATTGAGAAGCTTTTGGACCTCCAAAAGTTCTATTTTATGTACAATTTGAGCTAGGGAAATGACGCCCCACTTGCCTAGTATCATTTGTCCTTGTTGGAATTTTGAACACCTGACTCATCATAACAATAACCAAAACTGCACCGATATTGTTAAGTACATTAGCCATATACACATCCACATCCAATGTTGTCGCTACCAACCATACACTGCTGAAAAGTAGAAGGCTGAATAACAAAATTGAATTTGCAGACGAGAAAAATAATGTACCAATATCATGCTTGTCTTTCATAACTAGAACAACCTTAGAATTAGACATGCTCTTATGCAATGACACTTCTTATGGTACAGACGTAAGTGCCAAATTATTGCTTGCATTAACTACCCTTTTCAAATGTCCCGTTGTCACAAAAAACTTACCAGTCTTAATTAGATGAGAATGCACAATGTATTCAATTCCTTCCTTAAACAAGTGATACTGATTATGTTCCCTGTAGAAGATTGCTTTCCTATCATACAAGTATGGGCTACCCAACACAATCCCACAGATATCAAGTGGAACCACATCAAATTCAACCTCATCTATAAACTTAGATGTTATTGCAAATCTTAAATTGCATTGCTTAGTTACTCACAATTTGCTATCATTGCACACCCAACCTAATGGATAAGGGTTTTTATGTGGCTTTGTTTTCAATCCCAACTATTCAACAACTTCTTCTGAAATTAGATTAACTTGGGACCCACTATCTATCAGTGTATCAATCTTAATGTTCTTAGAAATCACCCTTATATGAAACAATTCACATATTTTGCTATCTTCAGGAACAACATGACTTTTTGAAGTAGAAGCACATGAAACATCAGTGACAGATTCATTACCAACAAAAGCTTTACCTTTCAAACCCACAATTGAAATCTTTGATTCATCACCAGATTCCATACCAAGGTCTTGCACAACAGCTATGGACTTTTGCTTACCCTTTTGATCCTTGAACCACTTAGGCTTATGATCAGGATGCAATTTCCAACACTTCGCATCTTCGTGCCCTTGCTTCTTGTAGTCTGAGCAATAAGGCTTCTCGTCCTCCTTCTTTATAGTACCGGTTTGTTGTGTTTTCTCCTTCCATGTCTTGCAGCTTTTCTGCTTACTGGAGTCCAACAACAGATTGTCTTGGCTATTCCTTGTGCTTGTTTCCAAATGGATAGCTTGCACACTAACTTCATCAATGTTAGTTGGATTAAACATAATTATAGTATGTTTCAAATTCTCACGTAATCCACCTATATACTTTAACAAAGTTTCTTGTGTGTATAAATGAATGCCCAACATTAAAGCCCTCTTCCTAAACTCCTGTGTATATTCTTGCACACTTTTCCCTTTCTCTTGCTTTAATGATTGCCAATTCATCATTGCTTTTTTCATATGCCCTAATGGATAGAACTATTTCTTTAATGCAACTATAAACTCAAACCAAGAAGAAATAATTTTTCCATAACGACTTAGATCGTCATGTGTTTTACTCTCCCACCAAATTAAAGTTGTGCCTCCTAGGCGAAGAGTAGCTAATTGGATTTTTTGTGAATCCTTGGTAAACTTCTGAACTCTACAATAAACTTCAATTTGTTTTATCCAATTATCAAGTTTTTCTACATCTAGTTCTCCATTATAGATTGGCAAATCAAATTTAACATCAAGTTTCAACAAAGGTGAATTAACTTCAGATTTCACAGGTTGTTTCTTTTTGGAAGAGTTAGACGAAGAAGAAGATGAAGATGAAGAAGATGAGGAAGATGGGGATGGAGGTTCAGGAGGGTCACCACCACCTCCTACTCCTTTACCTTTGTCTTCTTTCAACGAGGATTTAGCTTCCTCCTTCTTTCTAGCCTTGCTTTCCTTTTTCTTCTTTCGTTCTTGCCTCTCTTGGAAAATAACTTCCACCATAGCCTTCATTTCAACAAATTCTTTTTAAAATCCCCTCTCATCTAGTTTTGGAACTTCATGTTCACCTACCATTTCTGACATTTTTGATGGCCTTCGTTTCCCGATCTCAGGATTGAACTCTATAAGTGCACCTTCTCCTTGCTTCAATTTCAACCTCGTTAACATTCACTTTTGAAATTTCCTGTTAAGAAGCTCTGATACCAATTTGATCTGTAATTAGAGGTTTACAAAAACTTTCAAATTAATCCTAATTACAATTTTTCCCCGATCTAGATAGAATTGCATGATTATGTTGTTTAACTGTTGAAATTACAGACTAAGTTCACTTAATCCTTTAAAGAACTCAATGAAATTAACTAATTACTAAAAAAATTTAATTAGAACTTAAATGCCAAATTGAAAATACTGGAAAGAAATTAGAGAGAATGTAAGATAGGAGATAGAAGAATAATAAGACAGAAGATAGAAGAATCAGACGTAAGTTGATAATGAAGTTCATCCAATCAAGACTACATCTCCGGGTCCGCTTCTCAATGTTGGACCACTTTTATTAATATTTCCAAGCACCTAAAGATGCCTTCTTACAATATTCAAGCTTCAGAAACCTGCACAAAATTCCTCACAATCTCTCACTTTTACAATTTTGGTGTATAACAACACCTTGCAATTCTTCCTCTCAAAAAGAATTCAACTCTCACAAAAGAATTATTTCTCCAAGTAGACTTGCTTATTTTCAAGCCAAAACTCTCCCCTTTTATACAAATTTATTTGCTAATATGGGCTAAAACCATATTATTTGCAAATATACCCATATCTCCTATTACAAGAAAAAAAATCAATAATATCCTCCTTTAATAATTTTTGGAAGGATAATATCCCCTCAAAATAATTCTCTTTCCATTTGAATGGTTACGAATGGATTTATTCTCTATTATTTATGGAATATTTTATGTAAGGTTTTATTTGACCCCTTAATTTAGGAATACTATTCTTAATATTTCCGTGTAAAGGAAAATATTCTAGGCCTCTAAAAATATGGGATAATTTAGGCCTCTAGGAAAAAGGGATTAGCCTTATTCTAAGGCTTTGAAAAAGCAATTAAATCTTATAGAGAAAATGGTGGGTGGTGATCCCACCATCCTCTCTTCCTTTTAAGTTTTTCCCCTAAAGACAAGGGAGACTTCCCATATAAGGTGGGATACCCCCTATTCCTTAGGTGGCATCCCACTTTAATAGGTGGTGCCCACTTTATATATTTTTTCTTTAACAAATATGGTTTAATCCATATTTATGCCACGTCATATACTCTTGCCACATCACCACTTGCCACAACACCATGCCGATGTCATGATGACATCATCATGTTGACTAGTCAACTCTTTTTGTCTGCAAACTTTGACCGGCTCTATTTTGCTCATACAGACTCTATTTTTGAAACCGAATATAGTTTCAGGATCAGCACGATGAGATCTACAACTTGGTGTCATTATTGTCTCATTTTTAAATGATCATTTTTTTCCTTTTGGAACGCCTGATTCACCTATTTGACCAGACCTTTGACCGCGCATAACTTCTGCATATGAACTCCTTTTGAGCACGTTCAAGTTGCGTCAGGACCATGTCAGCGAGCTCTATGTGATGATGCTAGTTTCATGAGATTCTGAGATTGTGAAATTTTTAATTTTTCTAGGATCCACCTGGATTAGGGGGTATGTTCTATGCAAATTTATTTTTGAGCTTAAAATAATGATAAATAAAATAAAATCTTTGATTAGGGTCTAGTAGGGTTTTAAGCTAACCCTCTAATATTAGTGATCAATTATCTTGTTAGGGTTTTTCTTTTTTGTTGGTTTTGTTAATGTGTGGAAAAGCTAACACTTTCAATTTGGGCTTAAAAAGAACAAGTGTCTTCTCAAAATCATACTTTCAATTTGGGCTTAAAAAGAAAAACTGCTTGTATTGCTTGGTGTTCTTGTTTGTGCTTGTATTCCCTCGCATTTTTATATTATCTTGGGAATCAAAATCACTCTTCAACACTCTCATTTCCCATCACACATTTCAATTTCTAAGGTTAATGAACATTTCTTGTGTGATCAAATACATGTGTATTCTCTATCCTTGCATTATCATATGATCTTGGAGATCAAAATAATTATTTGCATCGCTTCTATATAACCTTCTTAGGGGGACTGCCTAGAGAAGGGATCACTCTAGGGGCGACCTCAACTCTAGTGTTCTGGTAGAGTATAAATAGTGGGGGATGAATCTAAAGACATGCCTCTTGGAAGTAGAAACTTGTCAACCTTGGCTAAGCCCCAAATAAGTTTATACCTTTGGGAAGTGAAGGTGGAGTGTGGGTTATCATCTCCTCTCAAATTTTTAGCATTATTCTCCTTTTAAATTCATGAAATTGGGCCTCACGTACCTTCAAAATATATAGAGGACATCCCTAGATATTTGTGCATCCTAGTTTAAGACCATTGTCCAATCTACCCACTTGAATAATTGTTAGGATTGTTCTTGTGCTTGGAAGTGTCTTCTTATCATAATCATGTGTATTACATCTTACATAAAATCTTGTCTTGTGTGTTTTAATGTGTATTCAAGATCTAAATCTTAATCAAGCAAGAAAAGTCATAAACCAAAAAAATAGAAAACTAAAAAAACTAAAAAAAAAATCCAAAATCCAAAAACATTAGAAACATTTCAAAAACAAAGAAATCTAGGTGTCTTCCAAGTCAAGCTATCCACATCATCTCCAAGTCAAACTTCTCATCCTTATTCTCCATCCTAATCATCCTATCCTAGTCATCCAAGTCAACCCAATCATCCCATCCTAGTCACCATAATCATTCCTCATCATCCTAGTCCTTTTTCTCCATCCTAATCATCCTATCCTAGTCATCCAAGTCAAATCAACCATCTCATACTATTCATCATATCCATCCATCACCTCATCCTAATCACCTCACCCTAACTAATCCTTTTCATCCTAATCATTCCTCCTCATCCTAATCATCTCATTCTATCATAATCATCCCTTCTCACCTTAATTCCTCTTAATCATTTTAATCACTTCTATAATTATTCTAACCTTTCAAAATCATCCCAATTATCCCTTCTAATCTTATTCATCCTTCATCTTATCTTAATCATTTATTTCCATCTCAATCATTACATCCCTAATCATTATAGTTATCTCCTTTTAATCATTCCATCCTAATCATCCTATTCAATCATTCCTCATCATTCCTTATCCTAATTATCCCCCTAACCATTCTAATCATCCATTTTCATCCTAATCACCCTTCATTCTAATCCTAATCATTCCTTTCCATCCTAACCACCTCTCTTCATCCTAATTATCTTTATCCATCATAATCATTCCTTTTCATCTTAATCAGATTGTCCTTATCATCCATAATCATTCATAATCATCCTTATAACCCCATCCTAATCATTCATAATCATCCTAATTATCCCCCTAATCTTTCTAATCATCCATCTTATCCTAATCATACCCAATTATCTAATCCACATCATCCCAAGTATATAAATCATCCACATTCATTCTTAATCCATCATTTAGGACCCTAAGCTTAATTAATTTGTCTAATCGAATCAAGGTCCTAATCATTATCATAACCACTCTCCATAATCCACATCAAAATCTTTCTTTCCTAATCCTTTATCATCCTCAATCTCTATCATCATCCACACTCTTCATTATTATCCTTAATCTGCATCATCATCCTTAATCCACATCCTTCATTATCATCATCCTTCATCAACACATGGATCAAAATGATCCTAACATATCCTCCATCTTCCATCTCATACCTCAAAATATTTTTGAATTTATACTTTCCAACTACTTTAACAATCACATAAAATCCATGATCATGTGTCCCATAAGTAGATTCAAAGAGATCCTAAACACCATCCAAGCCTCCATGTCATTCTTTCCCTCCATTGATAAGGGAAACCAAAATGTTTTCCATGTGTAACCAGCACTCATCCATAACCATATCTCATGCACTTCACATCCTAGGAAACCAATCATCAAACCAAAAGTCACCATCAAAGGAGCACCAAAAGTCACCCTCAAAGGAATACAAGAACCCATGCAAAATCCTATTTCAAAAAATGTTATTCCTAATCTTCTAGTTCCACCCACTTCCACCTCATCCATCCCATGTTTATCTGCCTCATATATCTATCTCATCCACCTCATCTATTCATGTTTTTCCACTTTCATAGCACCTATACAAAGTCAACCATATCACTCACTGGACCTCGTTGATCCAAAGCATGGCATCATATATCCCCCTTTATGTCAAGATCAAATTACTCCTTGTGATCCCATTCCATCTCATGATCCTATCCTTAAGTCCATCCAAGAAATCCTCATAGATGATCATGGCTTCCAAGATAAACCTATATTTGATCAAGATCCTACCAATAGTCAAGAAATCCAAAATGATCCCCTTTCATATCAAGAGCAAAGTATCCCTTCCATACCATCTCATAATATTACCATATCTAACCTATTTGATGATCCTAGAATATCCACCTCATATCATGATCTTATCATACCACCTCCATGGCATAAAGCTAGTCCATCACAAGAACAAATATTTCCATCCTTTACCCCATCTAATGATACCCCTCCCAATCAATATCTAGATGTCCTATCCACTCCATCTAATGATACTCCTCCCAATCAAGATCAAGATGCCCCATCTATTCCATCACATGATCCCCTTCCACCTCATGATCCCCTTCCATCCCATGATCCCATTTCCTATCAAGAGCAACATATCCCTTCTATCCCATCCAATGATCCCCTTCCTCCAGATCAAGATCAAATTCTAACTTCTATTACATGAAATGATCCCCTTCCTCTATGTCAAGATCAAAGCATCCCTTCATCTCTATGTCATGATCCCCTTCCATATCATAACCAAGAGAAAACTATGGCATCCACCCCACCCCATGATCCTATCCTAATTCAAGATAAAAAAAAAATCTCCATCTCCATCTCATGATCCAAGTATTTCCTCATATTCATGTCATGATCCTAATCCTCCACAAGATTCCATCACCCCTATCCAAGCTCATATCCCTAATCAAGATCAATAAAGGTACACACCCTTGAACCTTTTCCAAAATACCTACACCAACCCATCCATAATACATCCACGTCATTCATATCCATCCACCAATCCCATTGCTCTTGGAAGCAATTTGGATGTCAAATCTCAAATGCATAAAGCCAAAAATCCACAAAATTTAAAGGATCAACATGTCCCACCAAAAATATATGCAAAAACAAAGGAAAATATGATCCAAAATCAAAAATTTCAATCCCAAAGGCCACAAAGGCCCATGAAGAAAAAATAAAATTCAAAAACCATGTGGGTTCCAAAAATACTCATAGAATCAATGCATCCCAAAGAAAAATCAAAATTGGCATCCAAACTTGCTTATCCAAAAGCTCCATCCAATTCTATGTCCTCTACCCCATCTAATAATCCTTTATCACCTCCATCCATTTTGGGTCCTTATATGCCAAAATCCACATCCACTCCTCCATCTAAATCTCCAAATTCAAAAGCCACTTTTCTTCCACAACTCCACCACCCTTCGAGGTGTGTGCCAATATTGATCTTGCCAACATTTCTATTCACCCATCCACAATTCTTCCAATATCCCATCCATTATCCAACATCAATTTTTCATCCTTCCATCCCTCTTATCCAATCCTTTGCATAAATCCATATCCCTCGCCATCTTCCAATTCATCCCCTTACCATCATTCTACCAACATTTATGAGCATACCTCCAATTTTCCATGGTCTAATAGAACACATCTTCAAGGGATACCATCCATGGAACTAGATTCTTGAGTCCTCCCTTCATCTCCCTATCATTCATCCACTATCTTCCAAATCCCCTTATCCATATCCTTACCCTTCTCTATCCGCCCTATTCTCAAAAAATCAAAAAATCAAAAGAAAAAAGAGAAAAATAAAAAGAAAAATAAATGAAAAATAAAAAAGTAAAGAGAAAATGGCAAAAACCACTTCTTGTGGCACCTTGGATAAGTACCATGATGAAAACCTAGCAAAATGCATCATGTGTAATCCATTACCCTCTTGCACTCTACACTTGGGGGAAATTTTCATCCATACTATCCCACCTACCACACCCCCTTTTATCCCTCATTCCCTATCCATTATCCTATCTAAATCCATCCCCCCATTTCCCTCCTTTGATCTTGACAAGGCTAAGGATATTCATATACATCATGCATTATATCCTTCCATCCTTCTTATCCTATCCATATCATTCATTCCATATCCCTCATCTTATCCAATTCCATCTTCCCTTCCCATTTTTGATCTTGATGAAGAGCCTAGGGGTCAAATATCCATGCATCCATAGCTTATCCACTTGATCTTGATCATTGTATCCATATCCTTCACCTCATATCCCTTATCGTACTTCCATCCTCATATCATATCTAATTCCTCCCCTCTCTTCACCCTTGATCTTGATAAAACTAGGGGTCAACTATCAATGCATTCATATCCTTTATGCACTATCCTTATATCACTCATCATCTTCCATCCATCATTGCACTACCTCTAAGTGTGGGGAATTTTATTCCTTTGAAACTAGTCCTTAGATATCCATCTTCCTATCCTCCATCCACCATCATCCTAGCTCCTATCACCATCCATTATCCAAATTCCTCTATCCTATCCATGGAATTCCTCCATCCTTCCATCCTTTACCATGACTTGGTTCTCCCTTGCCATTGTATCTCATTCAATACTACATCAAATATTATCTTATCCAATCCATTTATCCTCTATCCTTCCAATCCAACAATCCCCCAACCATCCCTTTTCCTCTTTTGTTGAAGATGATTTGCCTCTCAATTACTTAGATTGGGACCCTAATTATACTACCCCCAAATGAAAGAAATTTGTTCTCTACCTCCCCTAGCCCCACAAATGATTATTTTGTACTATAATATCCCATTGGAGCTGCTACCCCCTCAAACCTTTCAATTTTTCTAAGGGTAAATCCCTCACTTTTGTCGGGCCTCATGTTTATAATGGGTTAAAGGTGGTTCTCTCTAAGGGATTGATGGACAAAAACCCTCAATGCATCTCATGCCTAAGACTTGAGGAGAAGATTAAAACCATCTTTAAGGCCATCAAAATTTAGAATGACATCCTTAAATGAGATCTAGCCTAGTGGCATGTCACCAAGATGAAAATCCATAATTTAGAATATGTCACCCTCTCTCATGTCATAGATTGGAAAATTGAGGTGGTTGATGATAATGTATGGGATTGTGTGAAATTTATTGCTGAAAATTTTGACAAATGGGAACATTAATATAAATACATGGAATCTCTCAAGGTTAAACAGGAAAACATAAAGAGAGACATGAAGGAAATGATTGCCTTTAGTAAAGAATTTATTGAGAATACGACCACCAACTTGTATGTGTTCCAATTCAAGATGGAAAAAAGAAGAATCAAGGGGACCATACCAACACCTCCCATCTTGGTCTTGCTTTTAGAATTAGGGAAAAATACATGAGGCTAAGGGAAAAAAATCTCAAACTAAGCCTACTCCTACTAAAATTATGGATCCTACCTTTGAAGAGAAAATGGAGTTCTTGAATCATGAGTGGGAGGCCATAGATGGCCTAAAGTTGCTTGCTAACATGTAGTGAGTTCTCTTTGTTCTTGTGTTGATTTTTTTTGTTTTTGTTTGGTCTTGTTGTTTTTGTGTTCTTTTATTTTAGTGGTGTTGTTTCAATCTTACTCCTTGTGAGACTCATTCTATTTTCCTTTATGGAAGCTTTGTAATGGGTTTGGGCCCTTTTTTTGTTTTATCTTAATCAAAAAAATCTCTTTCATTTGACTAAATGGTATATTACAAATCATAACACATCATACATTTATCCACGAAACATATATAAAGGAAAACTACCTAACTGTATTTAATAATATTTACTATTAATTCCCCACAATTGGCAAAGCTGATCATATGGAACTCCGTCCTAATATCAACATAAAATCAGGTACATACTTAGAGAAAGTAGACCATCCATATTTAATAAGATTTGTTCACACTATCAAATCATAATTAAATCAACATCACCATTAAATTTATTTTAGCAAGTTTCCCTAACCCATTCATACTCATGCTATGGCCAAGTTTATTGTTTCCTTCTTTCTTAGAAGGATAGACCTCCCAAGTGTGTAGATGTTACCTATATCTTCTATACATATTACTAAGCCAAAACACAAAGTTACAATTTTCAACTCATAAGGAATGATTTTTTAGTTCCATCATGTCCAAAGGTATTCTTATATATTCCCATTAAGACAAACCATGATGATAGTGACTCTAAAATTTCATTGAAGGTTAGAGTATATTTTGGAAAGTCATACATCACAAATCTTATAGTAGATACGCTTGATGATGACAAGTTGTCTTTCATTGACTCAAATCTATATAGTGGGAAAATATTACTAAAATGATGATCTCACAACCATCTAATGCAAATTTGTCCTCAAGAAAAAACATATTGAAAGGAAAAAATAATAAATTTTAGGAACAACCCCAAATCCTATATTTATCCCTTAAAACCTTCCCTGTGAACTTGGGTCATAGGGTCATCCTTTGCCCAAGGATTTCCTACATGCCTAATTTCAAATGGGATTGAGGCTCATGCAATTCTCCTTACAATAATATTATAAGAAACACATGTGTAGGTGCTCATACCCAAGGTCTCATAACCACTCAAGTACCATTACTCAGGGGAGTGAAATAGAATTATCACTATAGCAAGGAAACCATATAAGATTTTAAGACCAAATAATGCAAAAGACTACCATTTAGCAATACCCATTCTAAAACATAGCTTATAGGGTTCTATTGATAACTATTGCATATATTGATATAGTTCCTTTTGTTGGGTGAAAATTATGTAATCCTTTATCCAATAGATTACACAACTAGAACTTTAGCCACAACTATGTGAGATAAAATCTCTCCTCTCAAAAAGGGGAGGTACCTTCTTAATACTAATAGAAGCTATAGTAAAACTAATTAAAGTATTTACACAATACACATTATACTTACAAAATGGAGGGTGTGTGTCACATTCAAGCTTCTCTCTTTTTTTAGAGAAGATGTTTACAATGCTTCACTGTTGGTAGTTCTAAATTCATGATAACTCTAAACTAACAAGCAGTAATGCCAATATCTCTATCGTGTCAAAGCAAACCATAGAGACAATAGATGAGATTAATAATAAACAACTAAAAGAAAATGGAAAGCTCACGAAGGCACAAACTCATTTTGACGCTTTTTCAATGATGGATCTGTGAGAGACGTGTCATTTGTTGCATTAGAAGCACAAAGTCTTCTTAGACTCAGCAATTCCTCAAATAGCATGAACAATTACAAGTGCAAACTCTTGTAGATCATTCAACAAAAGTATCCAAATAAGGAATGCAACACAAAGTTTACCTAAATTACATGAAGTCCTTCAAATATCATCCACTAATCACCACCAAATAAGATTAATTCATAAGATATTGAATTCAACATAAATTTTGGCTTGCAATTGTCTTCTTTATTGATCAATTTTCATGCACAAAGCATGAACACAAAGTTTCACAATTTTTGCTTCAAAAAGGGTAGCACTTCATTGCAAAATACTAAAGGTGAGATTTAAAATAGAAATCCCTCATATATATAAAGGAGAGGGATGAGAAAAATTAGGAAATCAGTTGAGAAAAGTTAGGTGAGTCAATTTAGGAAAATCTCACCTAACTTTGACTAAAGTCAAAATGTAATTTTTCTTCAAGAAATTACATCTTAGATTTTTGGTGTAATTACATTTTGAGAAAAGACATTTAAGATGTCAGAAACTATTTACAAGATGCATAAAGGAAAACATCAGAAAGTTTAACACTGTAGATCAAGAATCTTCATGGTTCCTTGCTTGGGCATGGAAGTCTTCATACTTCTTCTTGGTCTCCTACATAAACTTCTCATCCAGACCAACGGTGTAATCCACAATGGTGTGAATCCTCGTGATTGATCTCATGGCAGATGAGTGAACCTTTTTGCACCTATCAAGATGCATCTTAAGGTTATCAAGAGTAAGCCTTGTATCACAAATGACATCCAGAGAGGCTTCTAAAAAGTTTTCACTATCTACTAGCTTCATGGTGGCTTCTTTGAAGATCTTGGAAAGTTTTGTGGCCGGTAGGAAGATACAATTCTCTTCAAGGAGTTGCCTTGGTAACTCCTTGATTCCTCTTTCAATAATAGCATGATGCCCTTCGACATCTTCCTGTACTTGGTGGAGATCTTCTGTAAGAGATTCAATTATTTGAATACGATGCTTCAATGATTCTCTTACCTCTACGTATTTCTCCTTGTCAGGAATCACCCTGGCTTCCACCAATTTATTGAGCTTTGCCTGTTTCATCTGTGACCACAATGATAGGCTTTTTTCCATTTCTCTGCGCTCTTGGGAAAGCATATTCTCCTCCTTATCAAGCTCTATTTTGAGCTTGGCTATTAGAGTAGCTTTTTCATCCACAACAACTATAATTTGAGAATCGTGTTCTACAATCTTTTTGATGAAATCGTACAACACCCTGCCTTTGGAGGAAAACTTCTCAGCTTTCTTGATAGCTGGGTCCTCAGCGCTTACCATTGCTAACGGTTGTGCATTACTTGAAGATCCTGCAAGTCTCCTTACAACAGTGGCATAATGCTCTGCTCTCTATTTGTACATGTTTCGAGCTTGCTCCATTTTGTCCAGTCTTCCAGCTAGTATATCCAAAGTCACCTGCGCATCTGCTTTTGCACTTTCATTTGTGACCTTGCCAAGCTGGACCCTTGTCACTATGTAATCCTCCATATTGACATCTCCTTCCTCCTGAGATGGTATGCCAATTTCTGCATATTTATGACCAGTCTTGTCAACATTCGTGAATACACTTTTGCCTTTTTCTTCCCCTTAGCTTTTGGAGGGACTATCTCTTCAAGATCGAGCTCTTCTGGAGAAATCATTTTCTTTTTTCGCTTCGATACTTGAGATATCAACTAGGGGGGAGAGAGGAGGTATGAGCTTCTGGGTTAACCGTCAACTCTCTTGTCACCATCACCTCTGAAGGAATTACTGGTATTGTGACAATGGGCGTAGTGTCTGTCATAACTCCTCTTGTAGTTTGTACATTGAGTTCATCATGCATGGATTCATTCATGAACCGATTAAAATCAGTCTCTGAAGTGATATCATATGATGCGATGAAAGGCTAGGAATGGATGATGGAGGACTCAATAAAATGTCAACCGTTTGTATACTTGTCACTAAAGCGATATCGAGTATGGTTGATGATGTAGGGGTAGGTGAAATGTCCACTATGGGTACTGTAGATGTAGGGATAGGTGATGTAGGAACAGGTGGTGGAGGAGTGTTTGGATTCAGAGGTGTATGAGGAACATTTGAAGTTACAGGTGATGATGTTATGGGAAGTTCTTCAACTATATTCTCAGAAGGAGACATAGTTCTTTCTTCATCATGCCTGAGTTCCTGTTGATCATCCTCTTACTCTTCTAACTCTAGTTCACCTTCTTGATCACCTTTAGACTCTTGTTCATCTTCAGAATCTTCTTCCTCATCAGATTCTACTTCTACTGAATCTTCTTCTTCAACGAACTGATCACTTGAATTTTCCTCTTCATTGAAATCTATCTCTTCAGAAACAACCACTTTTCCTTTGGAGCAAGATGGTTCAGATTTTGTAGTTTCTCCTTCTGGGATGGCTCGTGTGTCCTTTCCGACAGTGAACTTAATCCTAGGGCCTCTTTGTGAAGAAGTGGGAATGGCCGCAGGTTTATCTTTCATGTGGGGTTCTTGTTGTTGGCTGGCTTCTGCTCTAGATTCTTCTCCCTCAGAATCTGTTCTAAAAATTTTCATCTCAAAATCATGCTTGTGTAACCACTTTGCAGTGTTAGCCAATATTGGTGCCAACCTCTCCCTGATGGAAACACTTTCCTTTCTAGACCATTGAATTGCAGGCAAGGCCTCTTGGAAATTTCTTGTTCATCATAGGCAGCGTTCATGATGTCACCAGGATCTGTGAAATCCTTTGGTAGGTCAGCAACACCAAGATCTCTGATCTACTATATGGTTAGCCTAAAAAATCCATCTTACAAATGTCCTCTTCATCTCTGCAATCGGCCCAGATGTCCTCAAAGCGGTACCTGTGTTGATGACACTTTTTCAACTTCTTCTTGACATTTCAGTAGTCAAAATCAAACCTGTATCTATAGGTCCTAATTGTCATGATCTACATCTCTGCATAGACCGACTTGAATTTCTGTACACTTTTGATGGTATACCTACCAATTGTCAATGGGAACTTGAATACCGGCTTGTGAATCTTCATCCGTTCTTTATGAACTGAAATCAACTGTTTGCACAACTCCATGAGAATCCACTTGTCTGAGGGGTATCTGGGCAACATTTAAGGACACCCATTGTAGCACCCTACTCTTAGGTAAGTAAAAGTTGGGAATTGTAGGAATATGCATCAAAATTTACTTACCACTTTGTAGGCGTCACCAGATATTCTCTTCTTCTCAAGAGTCAAGTCAAAGCTGAAAAGCAGAGATGCGAAGAAAGCATCGGTGACCCTCCTGAAATGGTGAAGGCTTTCCTTCAGCTCCAGTTGATAGAAATATTTGTACATAGGTATAGATTATTGGTTCCCTTTTGTGGATAGACCCAAAAATTTCCTCATCACGGCTACAGCATACACCAGGTAAGAATTCATGTAGAACTTCAAGGTGATTGGCATATTTGATCAATTGTTCATGTATTTCATCACTGATCTTTTTTCCCCAATCAATATGAGCCTTTTGTCTCCTTATGATCCTGATGTATTCATATATCCAGTCATGAAAATGGGATGATTTATGAAATCCTTTGACTCTACTCAAAAGTATGATCATGTCCTTGACATCTTCCTTGAAGTCACTTCGCGGAAGTCCCTTCAGCCATCTTGAGATAGTGTGCCTAGGTTCTTTTAACCATTGACTATTTATCAAGTACTTAGCCTTGCTGGGATCTGAGTCATAGACTTCCTGCGCTTGTTGTAATGAGATGTTAGTGTACTTCTCCATCTGTGGAACTCTGAAAACAATATCAAAGAAGTCAGGATCAAGTCTCAATATCTCATGCCCGAAAGAATCAATCACACTTCTGCTTTCCCTGATGTAATGGGATGCAACTTGGAGGAAAAATTCTACATTATGTGCAAAAGTAGGGAATGTGGACACCAAATGCAAATTACTATGCACAATGGCTCTAAAATAATCTTTAAGAGGATTCTTCTCAGTTCTTTCCACGAAATCAACGAGGTCTTGATGACTGACCTCAGTGTCTTTTATCTCATCCACCTTTGAAATAACTACTGTTGGCGGATCCTAAACACATTGGTACTTGTATTTCATTTTGTCTTTAGCCTTTGAAGACGATGGAGGTTTCTTGGCTATCATCTGAAAGCAATTGGATCAACAAGAAACAAGTTTGAGGATCCCTTAACGACATCTAAAAAGGCACTACAAGATGTGGAATCAACAAACATTAGT
>VDFB02270651.1:347112337-347128473 GCA_007258455.2 Sequoia sempervirens | reverse complement strand
TCACACATTTCAATTTCTAAGGTTAATGAACATTTCTTGTGTGATCAAATACATGTGTATTCTCTATCCTTGCATTATCATATGATCTTGGAGATCAAAATAATTATTTGCATCGCTTCTATATAACCTTCTTAGGGGGACTGCCTAGAGAAGGGATCACTCTAGGGGCGACCTCAACTCTAGTGTTCTGGTAGAGTATAAATAGTGGGGGATGAATCTAAAGACATGCCTCTTGGAAGTAGAAACTTGTCAACCTTGGCTAAGCCCCAAATAAGTTTATACCTTTGGGAAGTGAAGGTGGAGTGTGGGTTATCATCTCCTCTCAAATTTTTAGCATTATTCTCCTTTTAAATTCATGAAATTGGGCCTCACGTACCTTCAAAATATATAGAGGACATCCCTAGATATTTGTGCATCCTAGTTTAAGACCATTGTCCAATCTACCCACTTGAATAATTGTTAGGATTGTTCTTGTGCTTGGAAGTGTCTTCTTATCATAATCATGTGTATTACATCTTACATAAAATCTTGTCTTGTGTGTTTTAATGTGTATTCAAGATCTAAATCTTAATCAAGCAAGAAAAGTCATAAACCAAAAAAATAGAAAACTAAAAAAACTAAAAAAAAAATCCAAAATCCAAAAACATTAGAAACATTTCAAAAACAAAGAAATCTAGGTGTCTTCCAAGTCAAGCTATCCACATCATCTCCAAGTCAAACTTCTCATCCTTATTCTCCATCCTAATCATCCTATCCTAGTCATCCAAGTCAACCCAATCATCCCATCCTAGTCACCATAATCATTCCTCATCATCCTAGTCCTTTTTCTCCATCCTAATCATCCTATCCTAGTCATCCAAGTCAAATCAACCATCTCATACTATTCATCATATCCATCCATCACCTCATCCTAATCACCTCACCCTAACTAATCCTTTTCATCCTAATCATTCCTCCTCATCCTAATCATCTCATTCTATCATAATCATCCCTTCTCACCTTAATTCCTCTTAATCATTTTAATCACTTCTATAATTATTCTAACCTTTCAAAATCATCCCAATTATCCCTTCTAATCTTATTCATCCTTCATCTTATCTTAATCATTTATTTCCATCTCAATCATTACATCCCTAATCATTATAGTTATCTCCTTTTAATCATTCCATCCTAATCATCCTATTCAATCATTCCTCATCATTCCTTATCCTAATTATCCCCCTAACCATTCTAATCATCCATTTTCATCCTAATCACCCTTCATTCTAATCCTAATCATTCCTTTCCATCCTAACCACCTCTCTTCATCCTAATTATCTTTATCCATCATAATCATTCCTTTTCATCTTAATCAGATTGTCCTTATCATCCATAATCATTCATAATCATCCTTATAACCCCATCCTAATCATTCATAATCATCCTAATTATCCCCCTAATCTTTCTAATCATCCATCTTATCCTAATCATACCCAATTATCTAATCCACATCATCCCAAGTATATAAATCATCCACATTCATTCTTAATCCATCATTTAGGACCCTAAGCTTAATTAATTTGTCTAATCGAATCAAGGTCCTAATCATTATCATAACCACTCTCCATAATCCACATCAAAATCTTTCTTTCCTAATCCTTTATCATCCTCAATCTCTATCATCATCCACACTCTTCATTATTATCCTTAATCTGCATCATCATCCTTAATCCACATCCTTCATTATCATCATCCTTCATCAACACATGGATCAAAATGATCCTAACATATCCTCCATCTTCCATCTCATACCTCAAAATATTTTTGAATTTATACTTTCCAACTACTTTAACAATCACATAAAATCCATGATCATGTGTCCCATAAGTAGATTCAAAGAGATCCTAAACACCATCCAAGCCTCCATGTCATTCTTTCCCTCCATTGATAAGGGAAACCAAAATGTTTTCCATGTGTAACCAGCACTCATCCATAACCATATCTCATGCACTTCACATCCTAGGAAACCAATCATCAAACCAAAAGTCACCATCAAAGGAGCACCAAAAGTCACCCTCAAAGGAATACAAGAACCCATGCAAAATCCTATTTCAAAAAATGTTATTCCTAATCTTCTAGTTCCACCCACTTCCACCTCATCCATCCCATGTTTATCTGCCTCATATATCTATCTCATCCACCTCATCTATTCATGTTTTTCCACTTTCATAGCACCTATACAAAGTCAACCATATCACTCACTGGACCTCGTTGATCCAAAGCATGGCATCATATATCCCCCTTTATGTCAAGATCAAATTACTCCTTGTGATCCCATTCCATCTCATGATCCTATCCTTAAGTCCATCCAAGAAATCCTCATAGATGATCATGGCTTCCAAGATAAACCTATATTTGATCAAGATCCTACCAATAGTCAAGAAATCCAAAATGATCCCCTTTCATATCAAGAGCAAAGTATCCCTTCCATACCATCTCATAATATTACCATATCTAACCTATTTGATGATCCTAGAATATCCACCTCATATCATGATCTTATCATACCACCTCCATGGCATAAAGCTAGTCCATCACAAGAACAAATATTTCCATCCTTTACCCCATCTAATGATACCCCTCCCAATCAATATCTAGATGTCCTATCCACTCCATCTAATGATACTCCTCCCAATCAAGATCAAGATGCCCCATCTATTCCATCACATGATCCCCTTCCACCTCATGATCCCCTTCCATCCCATGATCCCATTTCCTATCAAGAGCAACATATCCCTTCTATCCCATCCAATGATCCCCTTCCTCCAGATCAAGATCAAATTCTAACTTCTATTACATGAAATGATCCCCTTCCTCTATGTCAAGATCAAAGCATCCCTTCATCTCTATGTCATGATCCCCTTCCATATCATAACCAAGAGAAAACTATGGCATCCACCCCACCCCATGATCCTATCCTAATTCAAGATAAAAAAAAAATCTCCATCTCCATCTCATGATCCAAGTATTTCCTCATATTCATGTCATGATCCTAATCCTCCACAAGATTCCATCACCCCTATCCAAGCTCATATCCCTAATCAAGATCAATAAAGGTACACACCCTTGAACCTTTTCCAAAATACCTACACCAACCCATCCATAATACATCCACGTCATTCATATCCATCCACCAATCCCATTGCTCTTGGAAGCAATTTGGATGTCAAATCTCAAATGCATAAAGCCAAAAATCCACAAAATTTAAAGGATCAACATGTCCCACCAAAAATATATGCAAAAACAAAGGAAAATATGATCCAAAATCAAAAATTTCAATCCCAAAGGCCACAAAGGCCCATGAAGAAAAAATAAAATTCAAAAACCATGTGGGTTCCAAAAATACTCATAGAATCAATGCATCCCAAAGAAAAATCAAAATTGGCATCCAAACTTGCTTATCCAAAAGCTCCATCCAATTCTATGTCCTCTACCCCATCTAATAATCCTTTATCACCTCCATCCATTTTGGGTCCTTATATGCCAAAATCCACATCCACTCCTCCATCTAAATCTCCAAATTCAAAAGCCACTTTTCTTCCACAACTCCACCACCCTTCGAGGTGTGTGCCAATATTGATCTTGCCAACATTTCTATTCACCCATCCACAATTCTTCCAATATCCCATCCATTATCCAACATCAATTTTTCATCCTTCCATCCCTCTTATCCAATCCTTTGCATAAATCCATATCCCTCGCCATCTTCCAATTCATCCCCTTACCATCATTCTACCAACATTTATGAGCATACCTCCAATTTTCCATGGTCTAATAGAACACATCTTCAAGGGATACCATCCATGGAACTAGATTCTTGAGTCCTCCCTTCATCTCCCTATCATTCATCCACTATCTTCCAAATCCCCTTATCCATATCCTTACCCTTCTCTATCCGCCCTATTCTCAAAAAATCAAAAAATCAAAAGAAAAAAGAGAAAAATAAAAAGAAAAATAAATGAAAAATAAAAAAGTAAAGAGAAAATGGCAAAAACCACTTCTTGTGGCACCTTGGATAAGTACCATGATGAAAACCTAGCAAAATGCATCATGTGTAATCCATTACCCTCTTGCACTCTACACTTGGGGGAAATTTTCATCCATACTATCCCACCTACCACACCCCCTTTTATCCCTCATTCCCTATCCATTATCCTATCTAAATCCATCCCCCCATTTCCCTCCTTTGATCTTGACAAGGCTAAGGATATTCATATACATCATGCATTATATCCTTCCATCCTTCTTATCCTATCCATATCATTCATTCCATATCCCTCATCTTATCCAATTCCATCTTCCCTTCCCATTTTTGATCTTGATGAAGAGCCTAGGGGTCAAATATCCATGCATCCATAGCTTATCCACTTGATCTTGATCATTGTATCCATATCCCATATCCTTCACCTCATATCCCTTATCGTACTTCCATCCTCATATCATATCTAATTCCTCCCCTCTCTTCACCCTTGATCTTGATAAAACTAGGGGTCAACTATCAATGCATTCATATCCTTTATGCACTATCCTTATATCACTCATCATCTTCCATCCATCATTGCACTACCTCTAAGTGTGGGGAATTTTATTCCTTTGAAACTAGTCCTTAGATATCCATCTTCCTATCCTCCATCCACCATCATCCTAGCTCCTATCACCATCCATTATCCAAATTCCTCTATCCTATCCATGGAATTCCTCCATCCTTCCATCCTTTACCATGACTTGGTTCTCCCTTGCCATTGTATCTCATTCAATACTACATCAAATATTATCTTATCCAATCCATTTATCCTCTATCCTTCCAATCCAACAATCCCCCAACCATCCCTTTTCCTCTTTTGTTGAAGATGATTTGCCTCTCAATTACTTAGATTGGGACCCTAATTATACTACCCCCAAATGAAAGAAATTTGTTCTCTACCTCCCCTAGCCCCACAAATGATTATTTTGTACTATAATATCCCATTGGAGCTGCTACCCCCTCAAACCTTTCAATTTTTCTAAGGGTAAATCCCTCACTTTTGTCGGGCCTCATGTTTATAATGGGTTAAAGGTGGTTCTCTCTAAGGGATTGATGGACAAAAACCCTCAATGCATCTCATGCCTAAGACTTGAGGAGAAGATTAAAACCATCTTTAAGGCCATCAAAATTTAGAATGACATCCTTAAATGAGATCTAGCCTAGTGGCATGTCACCAAGATGAAAATCCATAATTTAGAATATGTCACCCTCTCTCATGTCATAGATTGGAAAATTGAGGTGGTTGATGATAATGTATGGGATTGTGTGAAATTTATTGCTGAAAATTTTGACAAATGGGAACATTAATATAAATACATGGAATCTCTCAAGGTTAAACAGGAAAACATAAAGAGAGACATGAAGGAAATGATTGCCTTTAGTAAAGAATTTATTGAGAATACGACCACCAACTTGTATGTGTTCCAATTCAAGATGGAAAAAAGAAGAATCAAGGGGACCATACCAACACCTCCCATCTTGGTCTTGCTTTTAGAATTAGGGAAAAATACATGAGGCTAAGGGAAAAAAATCTCAAACTAAGCCTACTCCTACTAAAATTATGGATCCTACCTTTGAAGAGAAAATGGAGTTCTTGAATCATGAGTGGGAGGCCATAGATGGCCTAAAGTTGCTTGCTAACATGTAGTGAGTTCTCTTTGTTCTTGTGTTGATTTTTTTTGTTTTTGTTTGGTCTTGTTGTTTTTGTGTTCTTTTATTTTAGTGGTGTTGTTTCAATCTTACTCCTTGTGAGACTCATTCTATTTTCCTTTATGGAAGCTTTGTAATGGGTTTGGGCCCTTTTTTTGTTTTATCTTAATCAAAAAAATCTCTTTCATTTGACTAAATGGTATATTACAAATCATAACACATCATACATTTATCCACGAAACATATATAAAGGAAAACTACCTAACTGTATTTAATAATATTTACTATTAATTCCCCACAATTGGCAAAGCTGATCATATGGAACTCCGTCCTAATATCAACATAAAATCAGGTACATACTTAGAGAAAGTAGACCATCCATATTTAATAAGATTTGTTCACACTATCAAATCATAATTAAATCAACATCACCATTAAATTTATTTTAGCAAGTTTCCCTAACCCATTCATACTCATGCTATGGCCAAGTTTATTGTTTCCTTCTTTCTTAGAAGGATAGACCTCCCAAGTGTGTAGATGTTACCTATATCTTCTATACATATTACTAAGCCAAAACACAAAGTTACAATTTTCAACTCATAAGGAATGATTTTTTAGTTCCATCATGTCCAAAGGTATTCTTATATATTCCCATTAAGACAAACCATGATGATAGTGACTCTAAAATTTCATTGAAGGTTAGAGTATATTTTGGAAAGTCATACATCACAAATCTTATAGTAGATACGCTTGATGATGACAAGTTGTCTTTCATTGACTCAAATCTATATAGTGGGAAAATATTACTAAAATGATGATCTCACAACCATCTAATGCAAATTTGTCCTCAAGAAAAAACATATTGAAAGGAAAAAATAATAAATTTTAGGAACAACCCCAAATCCTATATTTATCCCTTAAAACCTTCCCTGTGAACTTGGGTCATAGGGTCATCCTTTGCCCAAGGATTTCCTACATGCCTAATTTCAAATGGGATTGAGGCTCATGCAATTCTCCTTACAATAATATTATAAGAAACACATGTGTAGGTGCTCATACCCAAGGTCTCATAACCACTCAAGTACCATTACTCAGGGGAGTGAAATAGAATTATCACTATAGCAAGGAAACCATATAAGATTTTAAGACCAAATAATGCAAAAGACTACCATTTAGCAATACCCATTCTAAAACATAGCTTATAGGGTTCTATTGATAACTATTGCATATATTGATATAGTTCCTTTTGTTGGGTGAAAATTATGTAATCCTTTATCCAATAGATTACACAACTAGAACTTTAGCCACAACTATGTGAGATAAAATCTCTCCTCTCAAAAAGGGGAGGTACCTTCTTAATACTAATAGAAGCTATAGTAAAACTAATTAAAGTATTTACACAATACACATTATACTTACAAAATGGAGGGTGTGTGTCACATTCAAGCTTCTCTCTTTTTTTAGAGAAGATGTTTACAATGCTTCACTGTTGGTAGTTCTAAATTCATGATAACTCTAAACTAACAAGCAGTAATGCCAATATCTCTATCGTGTCAAAGCAAACCATAGAGACAATAGATGAGATTAATAATAAACAACTAAAAGAAAATGGAAAGCTCACGAAGGCACAAACTCATTTTGACGCTTTTTCAATGATGGATCTGTGAGAGACGTGTCATTTGTTGCATTAGAAGCACAAAGTCTTCTTAGACTCAGCAATTCCTCAAATAGCATGAACAATTACAAGTGCAAACTCTTGTAGATCATTCAACAAAAGTATCCAAATAAGGAATGCAACACAAAGTTTACCTAAATTACATGAAGTCCTTCAAATATCATCCACTAATCACCACCAAATAAGATTAATTCATAAGATATTGAATTCAACATAAATTTTGGCTTGCAATTGTCTTCTTTATTGATCAATTTTCATGCACAAAGCATGAACACAAAGTTTCACAATTTTTGCTTCAAAAAGGGTAGCACTTCATTGCAAAATACTAAAGGTGAGATTTAAAATAGAAATCCCTCATATATATAAAGGAGAGGGATGAGAAAAATTAGGAAATCAGTTGAGAAAAGTTAGGTGAGTCAATTTAGGAAAATCTCACCTAACTTTGACTAAAGTCAAAATGTAATTTTTCTTCAAGAAATTACATCTTAGATTTTTGGTGTAATTACATTTTGAGAAAAGACATTTAAGATGTCAGAAACTATTTACAAGATGCATAAAGGAAAACATCAGAAAGTTTAACACTGTAGATCAAGAATCTTCATGGTTCCTTGCTTGGGCATGGAAGTCTTCATACTTCTTCTTGGTCTCCTACATAAACTTCTCATCCAGACCAACGGTGTAATCCACAATGATTGTGAATCCTCATGTTTCATCTCATGATGAATAGAGTGAACCTTTTGCACATCAAGTGTCTTAAGGTTATCGAGTAATCCTTATCTGAAATGACATCTAGAGGCTTCTAAAATTTGAGTGATGCTATTACTGCTAGCTTCATGATGGCTTCTTTAAAGATCACGGGAAAGTTTGTATGTGAGGAAGATACAATTCTCTTCAGCAGGCTGCCACGGTAACTCCTTCATTCCTCTTAGAATGGCATGAGGATTCCTTCAACATCTTCCTATAGTTGGTGGAGATCCTCTATAAGAGATTTAATTATTTAGATATGATGATTCAATGATTCTCTTACCTCATGTATTTCTCCTTGTTGAAATCAGCTTAGAGGCTTCCACCAATTTGCTAAACTTTCCTATTTCATTTTGCAACCACAATGATAGAATTTTTCCATTCTTTGTGCTCTTGGGAGAGAATACATTCTCCTCCTTATCAGAAGCTCCATTTTGAGGCTTGGCTATCGAAGTAGCTTTTTCATCCACAACAACTATAATTTGAGGCAGGTATTTCTACAATATTTTGATGAAATCATCTGACCTTTGGAGAAAACTTCTCAACTTTCTTGGCAGAGTTAGGTCCTCGATTAACTACCATTGCTAATGGTTGTGCATTACTTAGAAGATCCTACAGTCTCCTTACAACAATGGAATAATGTTTTTTCCCTTGGTTTGTACATCTTTTTTGAAAGGCTTGCTCCATTTTATCGATCTTCCAACTAAGTATATCCAAAGTCACCCTCATACGCTTTTGCACTTTCGTTTGTGACCTTTCAAAGTTGGATCCTTGTCATATGTAATCCTCCATATTGATCTCCTTCCCTCCCTCACAAGGTGGTATACTTAACTTCGTATTTTATTCTAGTCTTTTCAACATTCGATTAGGTAGATACACTTTTCCTTTTTCTTCTCCTTGGCTTTTGGAGGAACTATCTCTTCAAGATCGAGCTCTTCTAGGAAATCATTTTCTTTTTGGCTTTGATACTTGAGATATCAACTAGGAGGAAAGAGAGGAGGTAGGAGCTTCTAGGTTAATCATCAACTCTCTTGTCCTTTATCCTTCCTAAAAGTAACAAGCTAGTATCATGATAATGGAGTGTTATTATTGTCTATCATAACTACTCTTGTAGTTTACATTGGTTTTATGGGGCATGGATTCATTCATGAATCCTATTAAACTCAACTTCTAAAGGATTATATCATGGGATGCTTATTATTGAGGTTGGGAATGGATGATGGAGGAATTGGGCAGAAATTTCAATACGTTTGTATACTTGTCTAAAGGAGTATCAATTATAGTTGATGTTCAGGGGTTAGTGAAATTTCCACTACTTGAATTATTCTTGACGATAGGAATAGGTGATGTAGGAACAAGTGGTGGAGAGTGTTTTAGATTGAGGTGTGCTAGGAACATTTAAAGTTATAGGTAGTAGTAAGTGTTTGGGGAAGTTCTTATTTCTACATTCGAGTGGAGACATGGATTTTGTTCTTCATCGTAACCAAGTTCTGGTGAGCACCCTCTTCGCTCTTCTAACTCCTAGTTCACCTTCTTGATCCCACTTGTATACTCTTCTTCACCTTTATAATCTTCTTGAGTCTACTTCTTTTTAAGATCTTCTTGAGAAAATTGATCCTTGAATTTTCTTCATTAGAATCTATCTCCTTGAAAAAGATCATTTTCCTTTGGAGGCGAGCAGTTCATATTCCATATTTTCTCCTTCTTGGATGGCGTGTCTCCTTTCCAACTGGTGAACTTGATCCTAGGGCCTCTTACATGAAATTAGGAATGTATGGGATTTATCTTTCATCTGAAAGTTCTTGTTGTTGGTTCTTGGATTCGCTAAGGATTCTTCTTCTTGATCTATTAAAAGTTTTCATCTCAAAGTCATGCTTGTTTAACCACTTTCTGCAATGTTAGCCAATATTGGTGCCAACCTCTCCACGATAGAAACACTTTTCTTTCTAGACCGGTGAATTTCAAGAGCAAGGGGCCTTTTGGAAATTTGTTGTTCATCATAGGTAGTGTTCATGATGTCACCCGAGGATGCATGAAATCCTGCAGTATTTGACAACACCAAGATCTTTGATCTGTTGTATGGATTAGCCTACAAAAATTCATCTTATGAATGGCCTCTTCATCTTTGTAATCAGCTCAGATGTCTTTAAAAGCGGTACATGTGTTGATGACCCTTTTCAACTTCTTTTTTCACATTTTGGTAGTCAAAATCAAATGCGTATCTATGGAGTCAGTTATGGCTGCATTTTTATAGACCGAGATTGGATTTTTGTACACTTTTGATGGCATACTATTGATTTTCAATGGGAACTTGAATCCAACTTGTGAATCTTCATCCATTGTTATTTATGAACTAAAATTGGTTATGCACTTTTAACTCCATGAGAATCCACTTGTCTAAAGGGATATATGGGGAAACATGTAAGGAGCTGCGATTAAGCACCCTACTCTTAGGTAAAGTAAAGTTAAGGAATTGTAAGGAATATTCCTTTGACTTTACTTACCACTTTGTAGACCTCATTAGATACTCTATTCTTCTCAAGAGTCAGATCAAAGCTGAAAAGCAGAGGCATGAAGAAAGAATCAGTAACCCTCCTGAAATGGTGAAGGCTTTCCTTTAGATCCAGATGATAGAAAAATTTGTACATAGGTAGGGTGTGTTGGCTCCCTTTTGTGGATAGACTCAAAAATTGCCTCATCATGGTTGTAGCATACACTAGGTAATAAGTAATGTAGAACTTCAAGGTGGTTGGCACATTGATCAGTTGTTCATGTATTTCATCACTGATATGTTTTCCCTAATCAATATGAACCTTTCATATTCTTATGATTTTGATGTATTCATACATCCAGTCATGAAAATAGGATAATTCAGGAAATCCCTTCATTCTATTCAAAAGTGTGATCATGTCCCTGACATCTTCCTTGAAGTCACTATGTGGAAATCCCTTCGGCCATCTTGGAATAGTGTGCCTAGGTTCTTTCAACCATTGGCTATTAAAAAAGTACTTAGCCTTGCTGGGATCTGAGTCATAGACCTCTTGTGCTTGTTGTATTGAGATATCAGTATACTTTTCCATCTATGGGACTCTGAAAACAATATCAAATAAGTCAGGGTCAAGTCTCAATATCTCATGCCCAGAAGAATCAATCACACTTCTACTTTCCCTAATGTAATGGGATGCAACTTGGAGGAAAAATTCTATATTATGTGTAGAAGTAGGGAACGTGGAAACCAAATGTAAAATTACTGTACACAATGGCTCTCAAAGAATCTTCAAGAGGCTTCTTCTCAATTCTTTCCACAAAATCAACTAGGTCTTAATGACTGAACTCGGTGTCTTTTATCTCATCCACCTTTGAAATCACTATTGTTGGAGGATAAAAACCTTGGTACTTTTATTTCACTTTGTTTTTAGCCTTTGAAGATGATGGAGGTCTCTTGGCTATCATCTAAAAGCAATTGAATCAACAAGAAACAACTATGAGGATCTTCTAATGAGATCTGAAAAGGAACTACAAGATGTGGGATCAACAAACGTTAGTTGAAAAATGGCATTGGGATGCATGAAGTGAGCAACGATGTTGAGAAAGCATGAAACAGGTGATGAAGCACAAAAATGATGCAGGAGCCAAAAAATGGGGTCTAAAATGAAAATATGGAACCTTGAAGTGTTGGAAGCAAAAAGCTGGAAAAAGTGTAAGGGCATTGAAATCAGCACCCTTACACTTTGGAGAATTTCAACTTGGTGCAATGGTGCTGAAAATCAACGCCCTTGCACCTACAGCATTAAATTTGAAGTAATGTGTCAAGGCGCTAAAAAATCGTGCCCTGACACTTGGGTTCCTGAAAGCAATTGTAAAGTGTAGAGGCATGAAAAAATAATGCCTTAGCATATGAGGGAAAAATGAGAGAATTGCAACGATGGATAAAAATTCTGCTTGGACATGGAAACTTTGTGCCATTTGAAAATAATGAAATTGGAACATGTTTCTTTGTGTTGCAATTGAGTATTTCATCACCATAGATTATGTGAGAAAAACCCATTCACAAAAAATGTGTGTTTTATTCTCAAAAATGAGTTCATCATCAAAAACCCATGCATGAGATCAACATTGAAACTAGGAAAATAAAAGGGGTCAATGGAGAACAAAGAAAGCGTATCAAAACATATTTTGATTCATGGTGAAACAACAAAGGAACAAAATTGACCCCAACACAAATGATAGAGGAAACCAAAAGACAAATAAGAGGTAGAAAGACATGTTTTGAAGTAGAAACGACCAACGCATGGGTGGGAGAAAGAGGTAGATTGAAGATAAAAATAAAAACGTGTTTTGATTCATAGAAGTCAAGAATACACAACATAGGCACATTTAAAAATCCTAGCAAGACAAAAAAATAGACATAGAGAAGAATAAATGAAAGGAGAAACGAATAAAAACTTACCTGGAACAAGAAGGAGAAAACTTAGCTAGACCAAATGGGAGATCTTCACCAAAAACGCGTTTTGATTATACAAGAAATTCGCCCAGCCAAGAGAAGTGTAAAACAATGTCAACAATGAAGAGAAAGTAACCCAAAATCACTTCTAAGTGATTTGCAAATTAAGAGAAATAACTCAAATCATGCATTTAATAAAGGCAAGATGAAAGGCATAAATCAAGGAAAAGTGCACGTGGGTCAAAAATCACCGCCCTCCTTATTTTGGTTAATTCTGGGGAAAAAGTGCAATGGCTCTAAAAATCAGCGCCTTTGCACCAAGTCACAATTTCACTTAAGTGCGGTGGCACTGAAAAAAATTTCCCCCACACTTTTTACACTTATTCATTTTTTCATCAAAAAGTTAGAGTGATGTTTTGAGGCACGTTTGCACTTTTGACAATTTCACTAAGTATCAACAGTGAGAGTTCATGAAGGTACTCATTTCGAAGGTCTTCACGAGGAAAACGCAGAGGGATGCTCAAACAGACAATTTGAGACTTTGGAACACACTTTGAGGTGGATTGAAAATCACCTCATTTTGCATGTTTAAACATCATAGACCTAGGAAACAGACAAGTTTCATAGGGGGTTATTCGTGGAACGAGTGCTACTAGATTCTGGGATAAGAGTTGGCTCCTGTTGGGGATCTTCCTTCAATTGTACTTTGAAATGAATGAAGGGAGAAGAACTCCAAAATTCAAGTGCCTTTATCCATCCATTAGGGTTGGAGTCAGGCGACAATAATGATGCAACTTAAAACAAAAAGACACAAAGGACTTAAAAATAAAAGTATTTACATACCAACACTAGTCACTTTACTGCGTCAAGTGCTTGAGATGTTGCATGCTATGAGAAAGGGAAAATGGTGTTCTATCACCATATGCTAATAGGAAATTGTTCTCACCATGCAACTAATGAATTTGGAAAGGTTTTGTCCACAATGAGTCAAATTTTCTGTGCATACCTTTTGGCTCTTTTTGTTTGTCCCAAAGGAGAACGAGATCACCAATTTGAAATTCTTGAGACTCGGATTTCTTGTCAAAAAGATTATTCACTTGGTCCTGGTGTTCCACGATGCAGTAAACCACTTAAACTCGGTTCTCTTCCAATTTGGAGAGATACATAACATGCTTATCAACAAAGTTATCAAAAGTCTCATCCTCGATGGCCTTAGCCAATTTGAGGGTTGGAAGTTCCAAGGTTATAGGAATCTCGAAATTCAACCCATACAAGAGTTGAAAGGGAGGCATGTTGATCACCCGCTTCGGAGTTATCCTATCTACCCACAAAGCGTCATACAAGGCCTTGTGCCACAAACATTGATTCTCGTCTACCAACTTATGGATGATAGTCACTAGATTTTTGTTGCTAGATTTATCCTGGCCATTACCTTGTGGGTAATAGTCGGAAGAATGTGACAAGGTTATGTCGTGTTCAAAATAGAACTCAATGATCCCGTTTGACGAGAAGACAAAAGAAAAGACAACAACAATTTTGTTCAACACGCCAAACCTAGAAATGATGTTTTCCTTTAAGAAACTGCATACCACTTTTGAAGTAGCATGCTTGGTAGGAATTGCTTCCACCCACTTGGTGAAATAATCAATAGCAGTCAGGACATAGATGTGTCCTGCACTTGATGATGGATTAACTACACCAATGAAATTAATTCCCCACTGCTAGAAAGGTTCTTCAATTACCACAAGTTTTAATGGAAATGCTGCCAACTTACGCCTGCCAATGAACTATTGACACAATTTACACTTACGCACCCAAGAGTACGTATCTTGAAAAAGTGTAATCCAGTAATACTTAGCTCTCAGGATTTTTGGAGTAGTTACTAGCACTGAGAAGTGTCCTCCACATGTCAAGCCATGGTATGACTTCAACAGTCTTTTTTTTTGTTCCTTATCAACACATCGAAGAAAAGTTCCATCTATTGCACGCTTGTACAGGCCATTCTCCCACAAGAAGAAGTTTGTTGATTTTATCTTGATGGTTCTCTTTTCTTTTGAGGTCAATTGATATAGAGATTCCCCATATGTGATGAAATGGGCAATGTTGTAATACTATTCATCAGTGGTGTTGATGAACAATACCATTGGAAGTTCACTTGGATCTACCTCTTCATCATTTCAAACTTCTTCATCTTCCAAAATTTCATCTAGATTGTTTTCAGAAATAAGTTGAAAAATCCCACACCCACATATCAACTTGGTGGGTTTGATTTTCATATCATATTCCTAAATCTTAGCAATCCAATTGCCTCTTTTCATCCCAAATTCTTTTTGTGTTAAGATAGATTTAACAACTGAGTCTAAGACCATAACTTTGACATGGCTATTTAGAATATAGAACCAAAAATGCTTAATAGCTTTGACTACAGTGAAAGCATGTTTTTCCATCTAAGAATATTTTAGTTTGTAATTCTTTAGAGGGAAGCTCATGAATGCAATGGGAGATTCAAAGCCTTCACTATTTTCTTGCACCAGAATCGCCAAAAGTGTATGCTCAGAAGCATAATTGTACATGATGAATTCTTTGGTGTAGTTGGGACATTCCAACATGGGTGCATGAGCAATGGTCTCTTTGATTTCATTGAACGTCGCTTTCCCTTCTGTCGTCCAATGAAATGTAGTATTACCCTTCATCATATTTACAATATGACAAGTTTTCTCTACAAATTCTAGGAGAAACCTTCTTAAGAAGTTTACCTTTCCAAAGAAGGAATGGACAACCTTCTTTCTTGATGGCAGGGTAAGATATTTAATATCGTTGACTCTTTCTTAGTCAATTTTGATTCCCTTTATGGACACAATGTGACCAAGGATTTTACCTATTGTAACCCCAAAAATTAACTTTTTGGGGTTCAAGGAAATACCATGCTAATAGCATCTCTCCAAGATTTTCCTTAGATGGTAGAAATGTTCATGGCGATTTTTATAGAACGTCATGAGATCATCAAGATACACTACAATAAAATTACCCATCACATCACAAAAATCCAAGTCCATAACACATTGGAATGTGGCGCCAGCATTGATCAAACCAAAAGGCATCCTACGATACACAAAGGTACCCCATGGTGTTGTGAAAGCTTTTTTGTGTTGATCACTTGAATTAACTTAAATTTGATTGTAACTAGAGAATTTGTCTAGCATGGAGAGCATTTTGGATCCGGTCACATTTTGTAGGAATTGTTCCATCACTAGAAGAGGATAATTGTCTTTGAGTGACAGCTGGTTTAGATTTCTAAAATCCACACAAATACAGAATTTTCCATTCTTCTTATGAATGAGAACAATATTTGCTATCGATGTTGAATGGTGGATAAGGAATATTATTCAAGCATTGAGAATTTTTTGAACTTCCACTGGGATTGTTCCAGAAATCTTTGGATTAATCTGCCTTTGCTTTTGTTTGTAAGGTGAGGATCCAACTTTGAGAGGGTATCGTGTTGCACTTAGGCCAAAAATATTTTAGATCTTCAAATGAATATGCTAAGACATCCATATATT